>JABFOV010000206.1:28584-47561 GCA_022817685.1 Aradophagus sp. ZL-2020
AAAAAAAAAAAAAAATCCACCGCGTTATGGAACATCTTTAGAAATGTAAGATCTAAAAAACGTTAATGATTGTTACCTAATCGTTTTACTTCATAAGCCGCAGTTTACAGAATAATAATAAAAGTGCAAGAAAATGTCAGCGAATAAAATTTAATCTTCATTCGTGTTTTCATAATAAAAACCTTAATAAATTCAGGCCATTAAGATTTATGTTGAAGATTATCAAATTATCGTGAGAAATAGAGCCGGAATTTAGTACGGTTTAAATTCACGGTGAATTATGTTAATTTCTGTCAAGAAAGCTCGGAATAAGTGCAGTAAATCCGACGGTATCCAGTTTAATTATTTTGACCAGTAGTCAGGTTCATAACAAACGTCGGATTAATAACAAAATTAAACTTTCGAGCACCGAGTTTCACTGATATGAAATAATAATAACGGAGCAAACAAAAAAAGTCTTCATTAATAATCGCACGCAACTTTTTCAATCAATCAAGCATTGTTCCGAAACAAAGATAAAATGATTAATCGGTGCGATTCAGTGCCGAGGAAAATGACGAGGGAATTGTTTATTTACAATTGCCCGAAGAATGGCCGTAATTTACGGGGCAATCAGCGAAAAATCAATCCGAAGAAACAGTGCGAGCAATTAAATAATAATGCTCGGACGATTCTCGTTAATTGCGTGCGTTCCGCGAGGCAGTTGCACCGGTACGAAATTTTTCGCAAAAACAAGAATTCACTTTTATCGAGGCGAACGATCGAACCGGCAAAATTGCGGCTGAATGGCAGCTGCCGTTCAACTGGCTCGCTCTGTCCTCGCGCACATACATTCCGCTTGATTGACTCCCTCGGATGAGGAACGCCGGTAGCGATCCGGTCTGTGGAATGCGTCTGAGATAAATCGATGGCCTATATAGCCCTGCGTGTCGTATGTTATATTTACGTACAAACAATTCCACGCGTCAATTCGACACGCTCTTAAATCTTCGCCCCGTTCGCCAAACGTTTAACATATTTTTTCCCCGTCTTCGTTCTTTTCAAACTTCAAACACTTATTTCGACAACCAATGTTATGTCATCGCAATCGGCCAGCGGCTTGTTGAAAAATTAATGAAAAACAGTTAGAAATCGGTATGCCGTAACTGTAACGTCAACTAGGATAAACATTAAAACAGTTTATTGAATTCAGCTGCAAGTTACATTTACTTTTGGTCGCCCTAATTGGAAATTACAATCGCTTTCGGTCGGAATGCTGGCAACGTCACTTTACTCAAGTGGACTGAACATTTCGATTGACTGCATTCAAATTATTTTTTTTATTTCGCCATGTTTTTCAATCAACAAATCGTAATATTTGTTTCCAACTAATTTCACATTGACGGCATGTATAAATATATTTAGAACGTATCAAACATTGATAATTATTTGAAGAAATCAACTCTATCACTTTCTTTTCACTCATCTTCGCAAATAATCATCCTCGAAATTGTTATTACGTAATATTGAGTGCACGACGTTATAGACTTTAGACGAGCGATTTTGCGCCCAATGATGATGGGTTCGTTCATTGACGTGGTTTCGGATCAAAAGGACGCGCAGACGAAATGGTCGATGGTCGATTGCGCAAGGAACGATCGGCGTTCAAGGCCGAGCGAGGAATTCGTCGGGCGCGCGTCTGCCGAATGGACGGCGGGCACCGGGCCGAAAAAAGTGGGACGCGATTTTTCTTTTGTCCGTTTGTCGCTTTCGTTCGCGCTCGCGGCCTTTTTACGCCGCATTGGCCGCGCACGACTCGCAGTCCCGCGAAAGGGAAAGGCGAGCGGCCGATGTTTTTCGCGATAGCGCGCAAAGTACTTTTCGCCTTTTTTTTCCCCCTTTCTTCGCCCATTTATACATCAATTTTTCATTCGAAATTGTTTCCCCTTCTCAAACAAACTTTTTATTAAAAAAATTCCTTTTTAACTAAGGTTCATCAAGTTTGATTTATTCGAACAAACGTCCCACTGTGTAAATGTTGAACTAGTAGTTTCGATTGTCGTTTTGCATTTGGCAAAGCAAAAAAAAAAAGATATGTGAGGTACACGAAAATGACTCGAAAGCAAGTGTCTTTGCTTTGGGACCGATTGGTCTTGACGAAATTCTGTCCCTCGCGAAGGGGGCCCGATGTTTATAGTCTAATGGACAGTTAATATTGGCCTTTGAGTCGAGGCAGAAGACTTCGTTTTTTGTCTGGCTGTACACGCTCGGACCTGCTTCCTCGTTTCGTTCGCCAGGTATGATATCCACGTTTGTAAATTGAGACTGACATCCGCTCAGAATGAAAAAAAAGAATGAAAAAAAAAAGGAAACGAACGGGAAAATACCACGGCGACGATTTGATAATCGTGCGAGAGGTATGATTAAATTTGTTAATATACATGACGTGATCACCGAGCGCAAGAGAAATGACTATAGGAGTAAAATTGAAAGAGTTGAATGAACAAGTAATGGCGTGATGCTTCGAAGCTCCGGCTAATTAAATCGTATGAATGCATCGCAATTACATTTATTAACGATTAAAAATTAAAAAAAAAAAAAAAAACAACTGCAGGTATATTTTATACGTGAATATGTGCGGAAATTATTCGAATTCGACAGTAGTTGTAATACAAGCGAGCGAAGTTGTTTTTTTTTTTCTTTTTTGACGTCATTAATCATCGCAATATCGATGTTGACCGAACATAAAATATTAAGTTTTGTCGTTGATATTTAATTTGTTGAATATCTTATTAAATCGGAGATAATGGCTAGTGAAGTACACCTTTCAAATAACTGTCTGATTTTGTCACGATTACGACATTCTATTGTATTCATATTTCAAACAATAGATTTATATGCGTCGCAAATATTTTATAAACTATAGATTAAGCAAACGAAATGGACACATGCAGCTTTTAAAAGAACGATTACAATTAAAATAAACCAAGAAGCTCTTTTTTATCAAAACTTCCTGTCTTCTTAATCTCTACTTCCTCTGCAGGAACTTCATTTTTTGCAACGAAAATAAAAAATAGCCAGTAGCAACACACCACTCATTTCAAGAGAAAAAATCCTGTATTATTTTGGATTTACAAATCTTGCACGTCACAATTGTTTTTTTATTAATAAATTTAATTTTGATCCACAAGTTAAAATCGCTGCACGAGATTTCGTAAATATATCCTTCCAAAATGTTGATCGTCACGAGGATGATTAAATTTACAGTTTCTAAATGAAAAGAACACACTTTTCATTGCAAATTTTATTCATTTCGATCAAAAATCACAAGTAATTGAAAAAAATTGTTATTACAGACTTCGGTCTCGCGATTTGTCTAAGATCCCGATATTCTGATCGGCGTTTGAAAAAAAGGTGCGAAAAAGCAAGCAATCGCCATGCGTTTGGTATAATTGGAACAATTTTTCCGAGCGCGCGGCCGCGCTGTCATATACGCACTGGATGTTAGCGCTCAAGAAAGCAAATCGGACGCACGGGGGGACTGGAGCGAAACGAAAAGTCGGTTCCGAGGTAGTGAAGAGCGCGGTTTACGTGCCTCGGTGGAACAGCGATGCGGGCCGCGGGGAAAGGAGGAGGGGGGGGGCGAAGGGGAACAGAAATGCAGGCGAGTTGCCGGCAGATAGCCGCAGATAGGTCAAGTCGCTCGTTATCCGCCACGTTGGCGCCGCTGCGGCGATTTTTTAATCGAACGGCGTCCGCCTCGCCAGTACTCGACTTCGGCCGTTCCGTCAACGCCTTCGTCAATAAGAATCGAGGAAATTGTACCGCTCGGATCGGATGGTATCAAGGGCCGAGTAACTGGTCGCGCGTCAAATGAAAGTATCAATCAAAATTGTAACTGACGTCGATTACGATTGCAATTCGATTGGCAGATTTCTATTTGGATGCGTTTCTTGAAGAAAACATGTATTAAGAATAAATATAATTTATTTAATATTGTACGTAATAAATGTTACATTCGAATTGCATTAAATATCAAGTAAATGCTGTTGGTTGCTATTGAATATTTTTTTGGTTCAATAAATTATTTGTTTTCGTTCGATAATGTTCTTGTTAGATTCAAATAAAAAATTGAAGATGTGTAATATTCAATATTTAATTTTTTATTCGTGTGCTTGCTGCTCATAATCGAATATACATTGTAAAATTTTAGAACATTCTGCAGAATCATTTATCGTGAAAAATTATTACGTACTGCGTTTAAAATTTTTTAAATAAATTCTGTATTATTCCAGAAACGACTGTAATTTGTCATGATAAATACGAAAACATTAAACATGAATATCCAGATCTTTATAGACGTACATATGCATAGTATTAGCGCGAAATTTGACAGCTGACGTTTACATAGCCGTCTAATTTCTTCGGGCCGCCGACTTTCCCTCCCCCGTCGATCGACTTCGAATTTCGTGTCGGAGCATTGGTTTGCCCAGATGCCTCGCGGTTGAATCAGCGCGTTAGTCATCGAGCAAGAGCGCGCGTCTTTGTCTGCGACTCTTCGTTGCACCTGCGCGCAACACCGCCTTTTTTACACCGCGAATAACTTTAGACCCGGCTAGATCACCGCGCCGTGATTTATCGCCGAAAGTCTGCCTCCGATCGCCGGAGCTTTTACGATTTTCGCGCTTCTCTCGCCTCGCATTTTTCAGCGTTATTTTGCCTTTTTTCCTGTTTTTTGTTGATTCCTTTTTGTGCCCTTAGCTCGGCGATTTCTGGGTCACGGCATACTTTTGAAAATGCACCTAAATTGGGTAATAAAAATATGAGAATCAAGGAACGCTCGGGCGTTTGGGAAAGAAGAGAGCGGCATAGAGAGCAGGGTGGGATGCAGCTGGTATTCGCCCAGTCATTCGAGGGCAGCGCAAACACTTGAAGGAATGCCATTCGAGCGCGTTTGATGATCAGCCCCTGTTTTTTCGTCGATCGGGGACCCGCTGTTTGTTTATCGCCGGGAAAAACGACGATGATGTTTTATCGTGAATGCCGGCCCAAAGAAGATGGAAAGAAAGCCGACTGGAGAACGAAAATCAAGGAAGGGAGAAAAAATAAGAGGAATTTATTCTTGAAAAAGAAGGAATTATTTGTTGAGAAAATATAATTTGTTTTAAATAATTAAATTAGATGAATAGTTACTTGTGGGTAATCGTAGGAAGGGAATTCGATTGGTATTTTAAGAATTTTAGATAGTAACTTCATTGCGTCTGTCATGGGATTAATTAAAAAAAAAATACTCTTGTTATAAGATTGCGATTGGATGATAGGAAAATGTTCATTGAATTTTGATTAATTGCAATATGGAGAACGTAGTACAAATTATATAGATCATATCCTATAAAGTTTAGGAAAACTGTTGACAAATCAGTATAAAATTTTGTCAACATTTGAGAAATGTCTCAAACTATAAAAACGCGGAATAAAAAAATAACTTTATGGAAAGAAAATTACAAACTTTCATTATAAATTTTTATATTGACAAGTTGGATTCTACAAAACTGTTTCTTTTTAATATGCCGGTTATTACATTTTCACACGCAACATTTATTGGCTTTTACTTTTTCAAAACAGTCATTTTTTACGTGATTTATGGTCACTTTTTAACTCATCTTTTGTGCCGGGATGAATTGGTTTTACAATAAGTGGGTTCCCATTGTGCACAAAAGGGATTCACCTACGATGCTCGGAATCTTTTATTGATGGCCTGATTCTGATAGCTGCTTTTTCAATGATCCTCGAGCATGATCCTTCACTTTGTTTCGATGCGTTTTTTAACACCTTTCGATTGTTATCTGCGGCCAAAAAGAAAAATCTCTCCATTTTCTAACACAATTTTTTTAAGACTTTTACTCCACTTAATGGTGAACAAAAAGATGACGAAAACATGGTGATGGTGAAAAACTGACGTTACATTCAGATAACGACAAATGACGAATCGAAAATGATTAATGGGAAAAGGTAAATGACTCTCAAAAGGTTGTTGTATCAGTGATGAATTAAGAATTATTAGTAATTATGCAGCGTTTATCAGCAATCGATAATCAAGTTGCCATATTCCATGCATTATTAGTGCTGATTGCATGTTTAAAATGCAATCATTTCTAACGACTTAATTAATTCAATCGTATCATTTGCTTGTCTCTTTTGAACATCAACCAATGATTACATACGATTTTTTCTTCAATTATAAGGAAAAACTTTCATAAAAGGCATTCCGTTGCATTGAAATCGAGCAGATCTTTCAAACTGCAACGTAAATATCCAATCAACGCGGACAAAGTAATGACTTTGAAAAACATCCACAACTGTCAACCCTTTTTTCGTTTCTACACAAACATAAACATTTTTACCAAATCCACTTGCAAAATTATTCGTAACACTTAGTAAGCACACGATCCTTCAATTGAACGTCCAACGAAAGAAATGTCTTCCGAAGAAGTTGACAAAAACATTTTCGGCCATTCACCTTAGCTCGTCGACGGCGATCTCGAATAAAGCGTGAAAAATCCAGCGGCATTAATAGCACTCGGTGATTGGAGAAAAGAACGAAGCCAGTTGAAAGAAAGGCGCGCGTTCTCATCGGTCTATTAACATTAATATTAATAGCAGCGGCCCAATGAAAACTGTCAAATCAATAATAACGAGCAATTGAGCGTGCCCCCTCGCTGTCAAACGCGTTGCCGGGCGAGCGACAATCAAGCCCCATTCAGGCATCTCCCGGACTAATTAAAAGCCGTCGTAACCCGAGACGGGCAACATTTTTGTCCCGTGTACTCCACTTATCCCGCGTTCGAGCCCGACGCATAAAGTTGAATTCTATCAGCCTCGCGCCATCTCGCTCGGTATATCTCGCGCGTTAGCATACTTAATTGACTGGAATTGTCACATTTAAATCAGCCGGCATCTGGGCATAAATTTCGCCCGCAACACCCACACCGTCAAAATGCTCCCCCCGCAACCACCAGTACCCGACGTGACGTAATTTGTGAACGTGGATTCTACAAAGCGCGAGTCGCTCGCTTTATTTACCTTTCCAACGGCGGCCTCGCTTCGCTCGATTTGCCCGACAATTTGCTTCGCCGGCAAAACAAATGCATTAATAATTCTTTCCTCAAACGTCATTGCGTCTGGAGCTCGTACGTACTCGTCGGGCGAGCGGTTTGTTCGGGCTTAGATTTCAGGTAAAAGTGCATAGTAATAAGTCAAATATCCTTTCGTCGAGTGTCAGCCTTCGGAATGTATTTCGTAATATATTTTTGTCATTCCAATACCGATTCGCCATCGATTGAAATCGTCGTAGTGGAAGTAAACAACGATCGCAAAATGATTGTTAGTTCTCAGACAAGTTATCTAATTAATTTTTCAGCAGTTGCGACCAGAGTCACAAATAAAGCAGCCGTCGCAATGCTTCGAGCGAGGTTTCTTTCGTTGCGAGTGAAAAGATTTGGCCGACTGCACAATACGTTTGGCCGAGTATCCCGTTCGACTTTGTCTGCGGTCGTAAACTTTTCGTCGGCGTTGCGTAAGAGCAAGAGGCGACTCGGGCCGAGACGCGTCCCGATTCGGGTATCGGTTTCGAGCGTGAAAAGGCCGGCGGGACGATTGGTGCCGCTTTGTTGTGCAACGCGACGAACGAACGAGCCGAAAGGACGGGATTGACACGCGATCGGGCGCAACAAATGGCCGGGATTTATCGCGCGCGATCCGCCGATAGGCGATTGGCGTTGGCGGCGCGGTGCCGCTCCGGATATCGCTTTTCTCGGGGACGCTCTCACGGAGTCACTCGCCGCCGACATAATCCGGCCTAACGAAGCCAGTAAACTCGGCTGCGCGGCCGAACCGCGCGCTCGTTTCGCCGCATACAAATGTTCATATCAATATGCGACCGGGTAATTGGATGTTTCGACCGCGCGGCTACCTTTATTATTTGTCACGGCCGTAATTGCTTTCGATGTAAATACGGCCGACGTGCCACGTCCCGCGCCTTGTTTCCACGAGATTAAGTTCGGCTTCCGTATCGAACGAAGACCTGTTTTCGACGTTTCACCAACGTTTATTCAACGTCGGAAAGGTCTTGCCGACGTTCATTGGATGTCGCGGAAGTGGTTGTTTTATTGGGATTGCAATAGTGAATTCGTTAGCAGCCAAGTTCGTGCTTTTTTCTTCGATTGAAATGCTGGAAAATTGTGCAATGTACGAGTGAACTTTTTGAAACAGTTATGTCGGGGTTTCGATTTCAATGGTAGTTAAAATTTCTTCCAACAAACGTTTGGGTTTAAGAATGTTTGAGAATTATGTATACACATTATTTAGCAAGCCAAAGTTCGTTCGTTCGAACGTTTTTGTAGAAGACAATCTTAAAAATACAAAAATTGCATTCAAACGTGCACTAAGATGAATGAACTGCAGTGATAACAGTTCTAGAACGTAAACGCGAATATCTCAAGCATTAGCTACTAGCAACAAAGATCAAGAAAAACGAATCATTCATCGAAAATAACCAATAATAACGATCGGTTCGAAAAATAATTTAATATTATAGTTCAAGACTGTCATGTCAACAGTTCATACTGTTTAGAAAATACTTCTTTTCAATAAGGAAATATTCATTGCAGATAACAAATTAGAAATAAATATTAAAAAAAAAAAAATAGTCGATTTATGGTCTACAAATATCACTTCAACAATCTTTATTGTTGTTTTGACAATTCCTCCTTCTTGCTAGGAAAAAAGAAAAAAGAACGGGGGAAAAAGTATTAGCAACGAATTGGCCTTTAAATGCCGCTTGCGCAAGTCCCGAGTCCGGTCGAATCCCGGCAAAATGGAAACGAAACTAAGCGGATCGGATTTCAGCGGCGAGCCGAGGACACCGCGCGCTTTCGCAACGGCGCGTTATCGCGCGAGATATTCGGTGGCATCGAGAGTGGCCGTAGTGAGACGTTTGTCTCTCGCGATTTTATTGCCCGCTTGAAAGTGAATACGAACGGTCTGTTGAACTTTGCGATACTGCTTTAACCTGCGTCGAAGCCGCTCGCTATCTTTTACGGCCCGGCGGAGGCCTCGCTACAAGCTTTATCGGACAAGTAGTCGCCGTATTTCTCGGCTCCGTTTTTTACGGCAAACAGGAAAGTCGAATTTTTCGTTGCTGCTGAAATTGATCAACTGTTCGAACGGATTGCGCACTCTCTAAACACTATACTCGAATCACAAATTTCAATTTCGAGATGAATCAGAATTTCATGTACAAAACAATCATCGCCAAAAAATGTTTCATTTAAAAAAAAATGTCAATATTTGAATTGTGACTTTTGATCCCTTTTTGCAGTTAATAAAAAATAGAAAATGCGTAACAATTGTTTCAAGTTTGGATTTGTGTATTATACTCCCACAGAATTTCTTGTTCACACACTTTGAAATCCTAAATCAAGGATAGTATTGTTTTCGCGATGGCCAATCGCTTCGCTTTGCCTTGCTTTAGAATTAAATTGTCCGCGAGCGGCTGTTAATTTCATTAATTGACTTGTCAGTGCAAGTGTGCGCGCTCGTTTCACTCGTACATATAAATTTCGCATTTTTCTTCGTCAAATATTACCCAAGCAATGTTACGTTGAAGATACAGTCGGTTTGCGCAAACGTTAACATTTAGTTTGCGGTAATAAACATTGCGCCTAGGATAGCCGGCTGATGTATGAATACCGTGGAAAATTTGAGTTCAGTGGAGATTTTAACGATTGGACAAGCCGTCACTTTTCCATTACGAGGATGATGCTTACTAAGAAATGTACTTTTAGGCGAAAACTAAACACGACAAATTCATCATTTATCGTTACTTTTCATTTTTGCATTACTTTATAACACGTGCTGTTTTTCATAAATGATATTTTTGTTATCGAATTGGATTAAGCACAACAATTTACTTGTAAACACCGTAAAAATTAACATTCACCTTTTAAATACTACCTTTTTCGTACTTATTAAATAATAAATTTAAAATTCTATTTCAACAATAACATTTAGGGATGTACTTTTTTTAAGTTTATCATAATTATTTTTTTTGATAAATTATTCTCGAATTCAATAACAAGAAGAGTTGCCAGATACTGTTTAATCGCATTTAAAAATAAAAATGTAAATTTGTTATTTCATATCTTAGAATTTTTATTTTTTTATTCGAAGTGTCTAATGTTTAAAGAAGAATGAAGAACTACGTGAGTATTGCGAAAACAACTGTACGCCTTTAATTTAATAAGGTATATTGTTACGTTAAACGAAAATGTACGTGTGTTTGTCAAATCATCAGTACAAAATTTAGATCAAGTACTGTTTTATATTTTCCTAGTACAAATAAAATAGTTTGACGAACAAAGTAAAGTGAATATATTTACGATTTGAAGGGTACATTCAATCGAGCCAATTTAATCTTTTTTTTTATCGCTTACAATTGAAAGTTTTCATTTCGCGATATTAAAACGTAAATTACATTAAAATGAAAAGATTTGAGAACAAGGCGCGCTACCAAATTGATGCTGCGACGAAAAATGTCTTGAAGTGATAATATATTTTGTAACGTTTGAGTTCGTGACGTCGCGCCAATGAATAGTCGACAATTGATTCATTAATGTTACAAACCAGTTAACGATCCGGCAAGTTGAACAGCCGCTCGAGGAAGAAGCTACTCAAATTAATCATGCATTATTAATAAAGCGTTTATTACTAACCGCGATCATTTATTAAGCGTTGCGTCAATGACACGTCACAGGGGGGTTACAGATTAATATCTGGGGTTATCTGAACGTGTCAATGCACGAAAGAAAAAAACTTTGGTAGCCTTAGCTAGATCGTTTAGTTGAATTGATTTAATTGAAGTGACCCAAACGCCCGTTCAAATAATTATTACATTTATCGCTTGCAGTAAAATAAATAAATCGATAAAATTGATTACATAATTTGGTATATATGCGTTGCAGAAAATTCCGTGTCGAAGTATGAATATGTTAATAAGAAATATGATCATTTGATTGGCTGAAATTTTTACGACATAAGTTGATAAATAAAATAATAAACATAAGTTTTGCACGTTGAACCTCTCGTATTAAGAAAATAATATTTCTTTATCTAACAATGTAACAACAAAAATTCTTAACGTAATAGACAATTTGACTCAACTTTTATATTAATTTATGCATTTCTTTGTTACAGGTGAGTTTCAATGGTTTTTCAAATTCAGTGCCTACAGATATTGAGTGAGTTATACAACATTTTTCATACTTTTTCTTCCACGCGGTTATGTTTCCCCACGAGCGCACTCTTAAAAAAATCTTCTCAAAAAAAAAAAAAAAAAAAAAATCTTATGAGTTTAAGCTGTTTCCAGTTCTATATTTTAGCAAAATTTGCAACATTACTAAAAACAAACTAGATTATCTTGTATTATATATCTTCTTACGATGAACGAGAAGTGTACATTAATTGGTTTACATTTTTTCTCCTCAGTACAAATCGAACAGACTCGCATTCAATAAAAGTTCTATTTAAATTGAGAGGATCCTTTCTTAAGGCCGCGAAAAACCGCTGATAATCGCGGCAGATTCCGAGACAATATTATTTCCTTCTCTTTGATTTTATTGTATTTGATTCGGTATCGCCGCTGCGCCGCTGATACCGTAAACGCAAAATAATTCGAACACGGAAAAGTGATAAATGATCGTCGGCCGTGCGAGCGTAAAATATTACTGATTGCATTCTTTGTTCGCGGGAACCCAGGGGGCGCAGCGCTGAATGGCCGTAAGGCGCTGCGCTTGACAGTTAATGCCACGATCGTGCCTCTAATCGAAGACAAGCCTCGAATGCCGTCGTATTTTCTCAGCGCGTCCCGTTATGCCCCATCCATCGCTTATGCCCGGAACCTCACGCCAATCGCCGCAGGCCGCGTTACAATTCGGATGCACACTAGCGGCATCTCGCCAACAAATTGTTTTCATATGCAAACGCCTCATTCACGTAATTCGGTCTTTGCTTTGCCTTTAAATTATTCCGTAGAACCGACGCAACTGCGCACAGAAATAAAGATCAATTACCGCGAGAAAAAAGGCCTGCGCGCACGATTTTTCTTTGCGCGGGTAATTTTTCTTTTTCATTTCTTTTTTTTTTTTCTCTTTTTTCTTTTTCCATCGCAATGAAAGTAACAGACGTTATTGCGGAAGTAGAGTAAACTGAAATGAAATTGTGGTACCGATTATATAACTTCTTCTTGTATTTCTGAAATACGTATTTTACTCAACTCTCACTCATCCATTTAGCGGCGGTCGAGTAGTTAGAATATTTATATATTTTGACGTTAATAAATGAATTTTCTCGGTTTTCTCTTGACACGGAGGAAATAATTTTCAAAAAATGCCCTCTACAGATAGTTAGTTAAACTGAAGAATTCGTATGTATGTCTACGTCGTAATTTCTTTAAAAAGAATTAGTTAATTGAAGGAAATCAGTTAGTGTACCATAAATGTACCATAAATACAAATGAGTCGTCGCGCATTGGAATATCGGTATAAAAAATGATAGGTCAACAAATATAACTGTTATTTCCTTCCGCAACAATTAATCTTTCCATTTCCAAAATTAAGGTTTCTGAAAATGATAATGAGTCGTCAACTGTTCGGGGTTACGTTCAAATCCTTCCACTTAGATCACATATACATATCAAGCACGTCCATCTTGCACGTACGTCATTCATTCATATGTATCACAAACATCAGTCAACGTGTACATCATTTACTCACGTCATACGTGTACATCATATGCACCGAATTAATACGACATCCACATTATGCAAATGCATTGCACATGTGTAAACACTTTTAGACGTTCTGATATGGAAATTAACTGTTGTGTGTATACCCGTTGTATTTAAATTGTATTTATGTACGATAAATACTCGTATGACGTATTTATATAGTGTGAGAAGTATGCGCGGAGGAAATATTACGTACGTAGAACGCATGACATAGTAATTGGTTTTTCGGTACACGCGACCCAAATATCTTGATCAAGGAATCCTGCGGGTATATTTCATATAATAAATTCCTACGTTTAAGGGTCTATAAAGTGCGGCTGTCTAATTCAAAAATGAAAACGTCTGCTAAATAAATATGTCGTGAGAAAAGAATGCCGGATTTTCGAAGAATTTAGAATTACACTCGCCGGGAAACAGAGAATTGAAAATTGATCGTTCCATTTGAACCGTTCGGAAAGTCCGCGCAAAAATACTTCAACTCAATCAATTTTATTGCGCGCCATAAGATTTATCTTGATAGCGTAAATTTAACTTGAAACGTAGCTCTCAACATCACTTACAAGATACGCGACATTCATTTCTGCACCGCGAGAAAACAAAATTAAAGGCGTTGTAAAAATTGTTATCTTTGTGATAAGGAGAAAATACATTTAGCCGGCTATAAGAAATTATTAAAAAAAAATTTATTAACTGAAATAACACTCGTTTCCATTCACTTTCGAATACATTTTAGTACTTTGTTTAGTGATTTATTTATACTGAGGATAAGTATTTATTATAAAAGTAATAATTGTTATATTATACATATAATTTTTATACCGTTCATAACGAATTTTATGCTAAATTTCTCATCTATTCGACTTCAAAATTTACGAGACTGTTTACGATATTGACGAAATATTAAAAAATTCGTTTTCTAGCATACGTCATGCATTTGGATAATATTTGTCGAAACCATTTTATTCGATTTATGTTACAGTAAATTTTATGAGTAAGGCAATATTATCACTATTGTCACTTTGTTTACCATCGCACCAATGACAATAAACAAGGCAAATTTTATAGCTTATTATGCCCGCAAACATAAAGATAATGTAGCGATTTTATTTAAGCATTCGTTTTCATTTTACACACACAGAAACATACATTGAGCAAAAAAATATTCTAATGAACTTGTGCTTCTTTTTATAAATCATTCTCTATTTTTCTATTATTTTTTTTCTAATTTTCATATTTCATAAACAAAACTCAGATGCAATCATGACCAAAAATTGAGCGACATATCACGACCACGTTTCTCATCTTTCTTTTTGTTCCAACGAAAAAATCTTGTCAAAGTACCGATGGAAAGAAAAACATTCTCCTTCTTACATTCAGTTGCACAATTGTCAAAACAGACAGAACCCCCCTCCCCCCTTTGCTCGCGAACGACGACGACGCGGCGTCGCATCTTGATAAAAAAAAAAACGGCCGTCGAAATATCAACGCTTTCCAGATGTCGTATCGGTTCTTTCGCCGGCGTCTCATACGTTATTACAGTTTCCTCGTAAAAGAGAAAAAGAGCGATTCGAGATGGAGATAAGATGAGGATAACGGTAGCGAACTGACAGATGATATCTAGCGGGCGATGCTCGGCTACGTGACGCTGGTGTTTGATTTTCGGCCGGCCTGGTGGGGGCCGCGCTGCGCAACAGCGCGCTCGCCGATAACCGACCTTGAGGTCGCTTTCGCGGCTATCTTTAGCCGTGACGTCACTGGTTCCATGACTCTTTTTTTCGACATCATCTTTGTGTTCCTTGCTCCTTTCAGGACCGGCTTAAGTACTTTCATATCCGGGCTCTTCGATTTAGCTTTTCGCCACGAGTAATTGTAAAATGATGCAAGGCTTTCGAGCGCTCTCGAGATTAAGGTCCGATTTCTTTTATTTCCCTCCGTCCGTCGCCGGCGAACCAATGATTCCTTCGTCGATCGTCCAATTTCACCTCTTGCGACGACTCGTTCGGGGTGGCCGATTATGCGACGTGACGTTCGGACTATCTTGACTGCACAAAAATGTAATTCATTTTCGCAGAGACGTTCGTTCCTTCTGCCGCGATTAAAACGTCCGATGCAAATTTTGCGATTCATTTGAAGGCAGTCGGGATGGCATTGTACGGTCAATGAAACGAGGCGAATAAGTCTTCGAATTGTATTTAATAAATATGGTCTCAAGGACCAAAAGTGTCTCCAAAAAATATAGTGCGAAATTGAAGCTGAACTTGAAATACTGAAAAATGAGACGTTTAATTTTAAATTCGGTAATGATTGATTAAATTCCAAACATTAACGTAAATATTATAGTATATATTCTGTTTTCATGTTGTCAATATATGATGTACATGTTGATGAAAAGTGAAATTTTTTCTCGTGTATGCTGAATCGAAAAAAAAAAGTTATGTTATTCGCATAGCTTGTAGTAAAAATGTTAAGTAGAATTACGGGTGGAATTATCAATATTAATTACACGTATTTAATATCATGTTACAGTTTACTTTCTACCGACCGAACGAACGTCATAATTGATTTCTTCGTTTTTCTTGCTTATTTCTTTTTTCACGGCCAGCCGGGACGCTCAATTTATCCCAATTAAAATTTTGACGATCTGTAAATTGGTTTCAATTGCAAAGCGCCTGAAAGTTAGCGTTACGCTTCGTCATTTTTTCCGTTAATGAATATTTCATTAGCCGCGCTCGAGATATATCAATTTTGATACCACTTTACTTTCGTTGCACACTCTTTCCGCGGCTTATCTTTCATCGGAATGTATCGTCCAAATATCGTTTCACCTATGATTCAACGGGATTGATTCATTTGTTTATTGAGACTTAATATTTATTGCAGGGTAACAAAAAAAACGGAGAAACGGTCGACGACGAAAATAATTTACGAGCAATTTCAATGTAAAATAATCGATAATCGCCGATCGATTCATAAATAATCAATGACTTTAATGATGAATCTTAACCTCGTTGAAAACGCGCCATAAACAAATAATGGTTCACCTCAACTTGTCATTGAAAATATCAAAACAAAAAAAATGTTCTATACAAATATTTTTCATCGTCTATCAAACATTTTTCGAAAGACATTTCGAAAATGTAGACAAATCTGGTTAATAAAGGTGTTCGAATTTTGAAAATTCTTCTAGTTGCTGAAAACGAAAGTTTTCTTCTTCACATTGCAATTGATATTCACCGTGTAATTGATATTGTAATTAATACAATGCATCACGTTCAATAATAATACCTATCAATAATCCCATATTTTACGACGGCATTAAATTTTAATTTCCATCCGACACAATATCCTTAACCTGAATATAATCTTACGTCGGCGTCAACGTTGAGACGGCCGTCGCCCAAAGTTGAGTCGACGTTGAAAAAGAATGCGGTCGGTCGACAGCCAGAGCGCTTATTACACGTGTCAAAATATTGCGCGCGTAATGATCGATCAGATGGTGATGAATGGTCGCGAGTGAGCGCGCATCGGGATGACTGGCAACGCGGCCGAGTGCAGACAGGTCAGTAGACACCGCGACGATGCCCGGCCGATTCCGCGAACGCAGTTTCCTCGCGTCACGTTAATCAGCTCCCGGTTTATCCGCCGGCTCGATTTATCGGCGCGCTTTTTCCGTCCGCGAGACGCCGAGCCGGCTGGAATGCGCTTCCTCGCCAGCGGATCTTGGTGATACATTCTTCGCATAGTCCGCGCTTTTGCGGATTATTAGCTCGTGTTTGCGTTTTGCTCGCGACTCGAAAACCATTTCGACTGCGACGTCACCGGCCTTTCCTTTTTTGCGCTGCGGTATTTTCGTTGCGGGCTGCTGACGTTGCGAGCTCGGCTAAACGTCGACGCGCAATGACAAGTCCAGGTTCGAAGTGGTTGCAGACTTTGGAAGTAATTCCAGAACGTCGGGGAGGTATTTTTAGGAAAATTTTGATATATCGGTTCGTAGCAATGTGCATACTTTTGTTGATATTAATTTGTTAAGTTTAGTTATAATACATTTCTGATGTTTTTATTAACGACCGTAGTTTTTTAATTGGATTAAAGTTCAAGGTTGAAAAAGAAGACCTTGATTATATATTTACAGTATATTTATTTAAATACATAATTTTTTCATATTCTTGAAACTTCCAACGTTTATCAGTAAAGGACAATTGAATTTGATACAATTTTCTACATCTATAAATGGTGATAAATCTCAATCAATAGTTTAACAAAAAAAGCATTAATATACTACTCTTTTTGGATATGTGGTTTTTATTTCAAATTGCAATGTGTGTTGTAGAATTATTTCATTGATTTTCGTTTACTATTAAAACGTTGCGAGCTTCAAGTATATATTTTTTCACGTGTTTTTAAATCAGATTCAATTAATTTGAATGGATAATATTTAATTCATAAAGTGTATTTACGATCAACGATTTTTCAATAATATAAATTACATCCGTGATAATTTTTAAATAAAAATACCATAAGAGTGTAAGACATGCAAAAAACAATCGTTGACAAAGGTTCGGGGAGAAGAAACAAATAAATTTGAATATGAATGGAAGATACCCGCAGCCGAAAAAGAGCGTATCACAACGGAATTCTCGTCGATAAGAGGATATCGTTCCGAGAAATTTCATCGCCCGACGTTACGATCGTCGTTAAACACGAACCGAGCGAGACTTCTACCCAGGAAGTTGTCAACTTCGCGACGCTTTTTCCCAAGATTTCTAAAATTCTTCATTGAAATTTTCCCGCGTTTCTAAACATCGTAACAAGTTATAAAAAATCCACTGATCGATTGAGACATTTTCACGAACTTTCGTTAAAAATTGCGAAATCACTCGCTGTTAATATTTTACGATCAATTAAAAGCCCGAATCGATGCTAAATCACTGCGACATTCGTCATCGCGAGTCGATCGACTTTCGTCACGAGACGTTCTCCAATGCTGTTGACCATATTCAGCGATAAAAGAAGGTACTGCTTTGAGAAGAAAAAAAAAAGTAAAAAAAGAGGAACAGAAAAAAAGGAAGAAAGGAGTAAGAAAAACGTCCGCTAACGACGCAATCGCGACGAAGTACCGTCGCAGCGGGGAACACACGTGTCCTCGTCAGTAAACGATAATTATAAGCGGCGTCGCGTGTCGCAATTGTGATGCTATGACGGACGCGTTTTTACGATACGCGAGTGCGCGCGCGCGCACTTTCACCAGCGATCGCACGTAATCGTACATACGTACGTAAGTGCGTTCCATCATGCAATGTAATGGGAAAAACCGATGAAATACTTGGAAAAAGTCCAAGAGAAGTTCATTGTTAAACCAACAGTCTTAAATTACATTCACAACTAAATTACCAAGAGTTTCATAAAAAATAGTCTACCACGAAAATAACTTAGACGGAGAAAATTTACATTGAATTTTTCCCTTCAATTTGAGAAACATCTGTTGTATAAGGCAACATTACTTCGTATTTATGCACTGTGAAATTTAACGGATTCCCGAAATTACAAAAGGTGGATACATTTTTTACTGTTTTATAAATTGTTCAGTTTAAATACATCGGGAAATTATACATTGCTTTCCGTACATTCGATTGTAAAAAAAATGAAATCATTTTTGTCGAAACAGTAGACAGAATGTTTTCTTGCATGAAATGAAATAATAATTTTCAGCACAACTTTTTTCCTACGTATTTTGCACTAGCAAATACTTTTTTTGCAAATTGATCGAGATCGGCAAATTTTTGTCAGATAAAAAGGAAGGACGTACGGTAAGAAGAAACGGTCGAAAGAATGAAGGCCGAAAGGAAAAAGGGTGATATGGAAGCAGTGGGGAAATTATGCACGGACAATTGAGACTTTCTCGCAGCACGTGCTGCGTCCTAGCTCGAGCGTTCTTTGTCATGATTCTATCAGGTATTCCGATAGTCGATTTGGTATAATTACCGAAATGAAATAGACCATTCTTGATTTTTCGGATGTACTTAGTACACCATCAAAAACAAAATCACGTTACCTTATTCACTTACCCCACCACACATAACCTCTATCAACTGCGATTACTGATAAGTGCTATTCTACATTAACATCATTACAAGATGATTTACCAGATGCTAAA
>JABFOV010000207.1:0-47548 GCA_022817685.1 Aradophagus sp. ZL-2020
GTTTAGATACATGATTAAGTCATTCTAAATACTATAGAACAGTATTTGTGTATTTTGAGCTAAGTTTACAAAACCATGTATACCTCAACACAACTAAGTGCGGTATGGGGGAATGAAGGAAAGGTGGATGGAGGGAAATGAGAATAAAAAAGAGAAATAATGATTTTTTAGTTAAATTTATTTTTTTTTTTTTTCTGTTTGTATTTGTTTTTTTTTTTTTTTTTTTTTTTTTTTTTTTTTTTTTTTTGCAAGAAAACACTGGCGCGAACTTGGAAGTCATCAAAAGACTTAAAACAAATAGATATAATGTTTACAAATTTTACAGTAACACAATGCAAAACAGTTAAACCCGGTTTTACACTAGCAGGAAATATCAAATATCACTCTTTAAAGAAAAAACTATGTATATTTTTTTACTAGGGAGATCACTGTTGTGAAAAAGCTATGTATACTTCTTAATAGGGAGTTAATATCGTTAAGCAAGAAAAATTTCTAGCACTTGTGGCACGAAATTTCGTTTTGATGATGGGATTTACAAAAATTCTTCCGTTGTATAGATATCACTAGTTGCGAACGTCGTTCCTGATTAAGAATATATACTTTTAACTCCTTTGGTGCAAAATATACTATTATTTATCTAAAAAGTATGAACAAGAAGTATGATTAGTTTAATTAAAAATTCTGAAATTTTAATGATAGACGAAAATAATTCTTCTCAGTGCCATATGACGATTTCTAAATTATAGCCAGTGATTGTTTTTTTCAAATAACTTAATGTATTTATTTGTACGATGGAACTTTTATGCGAATTTAATATCTTTGAAATAATAGTATCTTAATTCGATCTCAGACACTTTTTAACTCAGAGTCATGCGGAAAATGTCGCAAAGCAGCTCGGCCTCAAAGGTTTCGCCAAAAAAAGTCATCGTAACGAAACATTGTTAAATTCCTTAAGAAAATCCCAAAATCAAATTTCAGAGATCTCAAATGAGATTGTGGTAATTAAGTATACTTTTCCAAATGGGACTTTCTACAACTTTCCTGCTAATGTCATAAAGGGATTACCGTAGCGGAGATTTTTAAAAATAACATATAATTCCGCGTACGCAGCAACTTAATCCTCTTATACATTTAATGGAAAGTTAATTTTATTCGGGAAGAAGTCTTTGCCTACTAGCAGGTTCTTACAATTTAAGTCGCACATCACAGCTTGATAATTTACTAACGTTTGTCCAAATATTGATGTTTGCTGTTTTGGTCAAGCAAAGTTATTACATCAAAATCGGACGACGTTATTTAAAGAATTTGGTCTTCGACACAAACCCGACAAATTTTCAAAAAATAAATCCATGATTTCAAATTCCTTCATTAAAACGTCTGAAGTATACAAAATATCACTTGACACCTATTTTATCGACATTATTATTGAATTACTCAAATATAATAAATTAATGTATGAATGTAATGAACATCAATAAATTCAATACTACGTAATGAGTAAGAAATTTGATATAAAATTACAACTTAGAAAAAGGGGAATTATATGGCAACCGTAAAAAGCATGAAGCCCTTATATGGAATATTTAATAAAAACATCATCGACATAAAACTCAGAGTTTCTTGCAATCATGTTAAGTGACCAATTATGATTTGATTATGGCCTTGTTAATGCTTTATAAATTTATTAAATTTCTGTCACGGTATTGAGCAATACAAACAATATTTACTGACTCATTTTTCTGCGTGTACGTTATTCTCGACTGAATTCGCAAGCATTTTAATCGTATTTTAAATCCAAAATAATGTTCGATGTTTATTTATTTTCCAGGGTGAAGGGGTATGTTGGTGTGCCAGCGGTTGCTGATCGCAGCCGCGATCGCGGTCTCTTTCGGAGCCTCGATCTTGTCGGCTAATTTTCCGGACGTGAGCAAGACTTTGGGCCAGGCAGACTTGACTGGAATTACCGGTGGGGCAACTTCCTCATCCCATCTCGCTTCCTCCTCGACTCCAACGCACAGTCCAAGCACTGCCGCGAGCGCGGCTAACGCCTCCGCTCACACCACTTCCACCTGCAAACTGTCTGAGTTTCGATGCGGGACCGGTTACTGCATAGCCCAGGACAAATTTTGCGATGGCGACAACGACTGTGGAGACAAGTCCGACGAGCCGAAATACTGCACGCGTGAGTACAAATCGTTAACAAATCTACTTCGAAGCATTGATTTGATCGAAGAAGACCACTTGACGTCAATGGTTTGACCTCAATCATAAACTTGGGCTTAGGTATTATTATCCGAAATTGAAAAAGAAATTCCCGCGCGGAAATAACTGTTTTTAATATAATTTTACAAATTATTTAGTAAAATTATATTTTAATATAGGTTATATTTTTCAAAACCATATGCTGGTAGGAAAAATTCAGGCCAAATCAATTGCCGGTGCTCTAAAAAAATCTCTTCCTACACAACCTTTTTTCATATGCAACTCTGTTTTGGATTTCGGGCGTAATTCGGCGAAACATTTTTGCATACATAATCACGATACATTTTCCAAATTATGCGTCACAGCTTGCGTTTTGTTAAATAAGGAGTTTTCAATCATAGCACTCGTTCGTAATTAATTGGATTTGAATTTCTAAAGGTGTTTGGTAATTGAAGAGAAATTTTCATGTAATGTATTCAAACGCGGGGCAAATTTAACTTTCAAATTCAGATAATAAAAGTAACGTTTAAACGATTAAATGTAAGTTTTGGGAAAATTAAAGTTTACTATAAAATTAATTCGGCAACGCAATTTTTACATTAAAACAAATCACAGTAATGAAATTAATTCAAGACTCATCCTAATTTATTGCATTGACTTAAAAAAAAAAAAAAAAAAAAAAAAAAAAAAAAAATTAAAAAAGAAAAAACCGGCGTAAATTATATATGATAAAGTAATTTGTGCGCCTTTCCGCGACGTTTAATCTAGATTCAGTTTATAATGATATTTCGCGTTCTCTTATATATTATCTTCGCAATAACCGACGCAAGTTTATCGTTTAATTGTTGAGTATAAAACCCCAAGCGAAGCGCGCTACGTTTTGCATTGCATCCCATTTTATAAGCTTTGGCACAAATTTGTTTATTACGGCCGCGAATCGGTACTTTATTTCCGGCCAAGTTGAATCTTTTAATTTTAATTTACTGCCACGCGGAAATTTAATGCACATAAAACTGTCGGACACTTCAGCCACGACGACTGAAACTGTGTTCTCCATTTGCTTCTACCGACACACAATTTGTTGCTGCTTTACACATTTTGTTGTCAGCCTTTCGATAAACGTCATTCTACTTCTATTCAGCAAAGAAAACATCTTTAAGCAATTATTGTTTTTCTAGGAAAATTGGGATGTCTAGTTACAAATTAATAATTTTTTTTATACAATTAATCAATTTAAGTGAACCTTATTATAAAGTAAACATTAGAAGTTAAAAATGTATTTTTCTCTTTCGTTTTGATTGCTTAGCTTTCAAAGTCCAAGCAATTTTATTTTCGTTCACTTATTCTACCAATTTTTTGAATCATTTCAATTTTCGTTTCGTTTTGTCATCTTTTGTTTATTTGTTTGTTTATTCGAATTTTTCTCGTCCACACTCGAGTCAAGCACTTTTACATCACCCACCTTTCATTTGCATCACAAGACATGGAATCAATAAAATTCAAACCAATCAATCACGTAACTTTTGATTTTGGCGCGCAAATATGAAAAGGTACTTAACTCTGCATTGATCAAAACGGAATAGGCAAGAATCTCGTTGTTGAAACAAAAATGAAATGATACCGAAATTGTAAAAACGTTATAGCTTGTGACTATGATTTAAACTTTTATTATTTCATATTTTCTTTCTCTCTCTAATAGGAATTCGTAATCAGTTAAATATTCATATTTTTCATCACATTTTGTATATTTTGCATCTTCAAACATACATGGAAAAAATTCATAAAATGCAATAAAGTCTGAATTACTATAATCCTCATTTAAAAATAAGAGATCAAGTATATTACATTCGCGTGTGAAATGATATATTTTTATGAGTGCGGCAAGAATCAGCAATATATTATAGTCTAATTTCATTCTCTATTTCATCCTTAAAAGAGGATGAAATTTCAGCCCGTTTTTATCAAAACGAAAAAATTATTACGACAAAGTTACAATTTAATTTATTTCAACGAATTTAATTTTCCAGATTGTTGATAAACGTTATCATTGTGATAAAAAAATCAAGAATAAATTGTTTTAAAAAAATACATCACTACTAAAAAATGAATAATCAAAAACAGCAAAGCATTCGCATCAACGAAATTAAATGGCCTTATTACCCGTAAAAATGAATCACTCTTGAACCTGCACAGTTCGTTACTTTTCAATAAACAAATGCGCGAAAGCAAAGAGGCCAAAGCAGCAATCGCAAACGACGACGACAATTACGCGAGAGAAACGTCGGCTGACGGCGCAAACGACGTATAATGTCAAATTGCGCGGCGTTGCAGTTGACAATTCCGTCGCAGTAGTCATTTGTCGCAATTACTTTTCAGCGTGCAATCGCACCTTGTACGGCGATGTCGGCCGTACCTACGAGGTGGAAGTTCGCCGGCCGCGGGAAGATAGACTGCCATTTTTGTGCCACCTCAACTTCACAGCCGCCGGCGAGGATCTCGGCGATCTAGTTCAGGTAATCATAAAAAAGAGTAGGTCACGGAAGGGGCAGGGGCGAAAAGAAGACGGAAGGAAAAGTTGTGTTTCGTAATATAAAAGCACCCGACACTTTGACGTCGCGCGCGCGCACGTAGATTGAATATTTCCTGAGCCGGGTACGCGGCATTCAAACCGAATCTAATTACGCGCGTTTCGCGCTCGCGCGCAACAAATTTCATTTCGCGCTCTCGCGGAGTCGCGCGCGATCGGGATGGAGTTTTTCGCCGCACTCGTCGGGAGTCCAAAAAATGAGGAAGTGAACAAAGAAGAAAGCATTTTAGTGGCGTCTCAAAGAGACACGGTAGTAAGAAACGGAAGAAAGGAAAGAGAGAGAGAGCGTTCGACAATATCGGCGAAAAATATTACTGGCTTTTTCGTCAACACGCGATTCCGACGTTTCTGTCTTGTGAACAAGTACTCGATATTTTGTTCTGCTGTGCCTTTTTCTTGTATGCTAGTAAAATAAAAGTAAATACAAACACACTGTATAATGTCAAAGGTAATAGGTACCAACGATTAACCGATCATAGTCTGTAAAATGTTTGTGAATAGGCTCCGGTATACTTTATCAGTACTACACCAATCGTTAGTTTCTAAACGGAAAAAACCCTCTTGACTGCATGAGAAACAAATTTCTTAAATTAACATAAATGAAAACCTGGTGTAACATCAATCGCTACTGCGGGATACACAGGAATTCCTGCGTGGCGAATCAACGTCTTGAGACCTGTGTTTTCATTGTTAGTCGAACAAATTTGTTCTTATGCAAAAGAAAGATTTTTTTCCATGTACATAGATTATTATCTCATTTTTTCCAAGATGGAAAACATTCACTTGCGAAGTTTTAGCATATGCCTAAAAATTCGCTTAAGTGAAACACGAAGGACGGCCGTGCATTAGATGAAGTAATGATAAATAATGCAAGTTAGTCTTATTATTGGTGCATAGGAAATTTCCGACAATCTCGCGGGTAATGTAAGCTCCCTCTTTGAAATTTAATAACAGTTTACGTGTGTGTGCGTGAACACCCGCGCCCACGCAGGCAGAAACTTATTTTAAATTGTTTTCAAGATAAAGTAGCGGATGCAACGAGTCGCGTCCTTGCTAAAGAATTTTAATTTTCTGATTACAACTTTTGCTACGGTATTTCAATCTACGTTTCGAACCTGGCAGTTTAAAATTACCGATTTTAAACAGCCAGACTGGGACGACTTTTTCTTACCACGGATAAAAAGATTTTTATGACTGTGTTATTCGTTAAAAAAAGTAATTTTTTCTCAATATAAATTTCGATTTCTCTTTATAGCAATTTTTTATTTTTGACAAAAGTTTGCTATCGTTTCTTGTTTTTTCCTCGACGTGTCAAAAAATGCGGCGACGGAGCTAAAAAAACTTGTTGCGTTTGGTGAAACGAATTCGGGTTAATTTGTGCACGGAACCGATTGTTCGGGAAAAATGGTCGACCGTTAGATGAACGAAAATGCGACCGAGCCGATGGAAATTGATTGGTCGTATTGTTTTGAAGTTGACATTTGACACGTTCACGGTGGGTCGATTTCTCTCGTTTATCACCGATGGATGTCCCGATGGATACATGACGATCCAGGAAGAAGGTCGTCCCGCAACGGGTGGCCAGTGGTGCGGCAGCGCTTGGGGATACACTGTGTACTACAGCGAGACGCGCTCCATAAACCTGACTTTGTTTCTCTGGCGACTCTCGGAACAGGTATTTCACTTTTAACGTACCAAAAACAGAACTTCCAATTCCGTCACCGAGACAATGATTTCTCTCATCAATTTTTTCGCGCGAAACCTCAAGTGGCAAACGGTGCTACGTATATTGTACAAAGCGAAAAATAAAAGACTAAAATAACAATTTTTATATAACTTTAATAACAACCATCTACATAATTCCATGCATAAGGTTTAAGTTTTTGTGCAGGAAACTTTTTAACATTTTAATAAAATATGAGTAATAAATTCAAGACTTTTAATATGAAAAATTAACAACAGACAAAAAGTTTCTTCAACTTATAAAACCATTTTTTCAGAACAAATTATAACCTTCACGAAAAATACATGTGCTATATCAGTGATAAAAAATTGTTTCTTAATTGTTTCCAGGGTATCGGATACAACTTTGACTTCAAAATGTCATATAAGTTTTTGAAACGAAACGAGGCTCATTTGAGGTACGGAAATAGCAGTCTGAGTACGTGGCGGGGCGAGCTCGTGAATGGAACTTATTGCGACAGAATTCTCACGAGGTATTGAGCCGATAGCGTGCGAATGATACATCCTACAAATTTTCTTGTTTTATTTGTACTGTTAATTCTGCTCTAAATGCCCAAAAGTTTTGCTTCTTTCAAAAGAAAACCTGTTTTAGCTCTGCTTAATATTAATCGCACATGGCAATTAAATTCAAACACTCAGAGGTAATATTAACGATTGTTGTCACTTTTAACTAAATGTATTCCAAAATAACAATCATTACGCGGATACAATATAATTGCACATCGATGACTGACATCGATATCTATATGAAGTTTACGTTTTCGTCCAATATTAAAATAAATTATCACCAACATTACGATACATTATCATCAATCATTACAGTTATTCTGTAACCGTAATACTGGAAATTATCGATTACATATAATACTTTGAGCAAACAATCATCCTGTTTGCCGAAAGACTCTAAAACTTAAAGTCTTTCAACAAACTAAAATTAATAAAATTATGTATTATAATATGCATTTAAAGAAATAGAATCCTTTTGTGCCAAATGAATTCAAAAACATATTTTTAACAATGTAATTAACTCGAAGAGTTTATCAGAGATTGTTTCACACAGTCTAAGAATCAATATATCCTACTTTTGTTTGCATAAATCTCTTTTTTCTTTTTTTACATATTTCATTTTAATTATTATTTCTTAAAACTAGAGATCAAAGATCAAAAACGCTGATTTTATTTCGACATTCCCTTTGCTTCGAATTTCTCGCTATGCCGTTATCTAATTTCTGTAGCGCATGTAAACGTGATTATAAATCGCAGATGTGACACGAGAGCCTGCCGTCTACAATCGCCGAATTATCCCGGTGTCTATCCGAGAAATGTTACTTGTTATTACCGCGTGGAACAAAAGCGAGTACCGCCGGGTCACCGAGCCTTGTTGGCTGTGAGTCAACGTAATAGTCACAAAATACACATCAAGGACCAGAACCTCAAATATGACCCAAGCCAGCGGATATTAAGGTATTTTACACGTTCTTTATTCAATTCAAAATATACACGTTGAAGATCCTTACCTATTCATTTTATTTCTTCGGCCGCCCCGATACAAGTATTTTTGCTAGGGCGGATAAAGGAATTCAAAAATCCATTGTCATTCGTTAATTTTATCATACACAGGTAGTAAAATAAATATATCAGTTACCGTGATAATAAATAAAATGACTAAATATTACTCTAAAAAAAGTGTACATTTTCTATTCGCTATTATGTTACAAATAGTTTACTGAAGTTTTCTATAATGTTACGCCCCCTAAGAGTTGGCGAAAGTAAGTACTTTACAGCTCTTGGGCGGTAAGTTCCACCTTATTACCCGCTCCCTTTTCTAAACAGTAATATACTAATTGATAGAATGCAAATCTATTTCAACTTGTCAATATTACATTGAAAAAGTATTTACAATATTCCCTCAGAGTATTTATCACATACAAGTAAAATATATAATATATTAAAATACATTTACATCATATTTTCAAGATGTATTGAAATTTTTATCATAATAACAAGAATAGCTATGAATAAACGTTAAATTTTGATAACCATTTCAAGTGCATTATATCGAGTTAAAATTATTCTATGTTTTAATTTATTGAATTTTCAACTTTGCATACTTTTATGCATCTTCCGCGCCAAAATTGTCATATTAACAACTCATTCTTATTAGATAACCGTTCGGACGAACGGTAGAAAGTCGCAGAATGTAAAACAAGGAGCTTCGTTTTATTAATCAAAACAAAAATCGACAAGCTTTATTCGTTTGATGTCTAGTGTTTTTGCAAAGCGTTCATTAAAAGTTTGACGAAAGGATTTGCGAAATGAATCCGCAATGACGATTTTATCTTTCGCAGAGTATGGGATGAGTGCAACGTCGTGCAGGATTATCTGACCGTTTACGACGGCGGTTCCACGTCCGACAAAGTTCTCGTCAGATTATGCGGAGGGGACGCGGTGCCAGATATCGTCAGCAGTCGCGACACGATGCTACTCGAATTCCACACTTCACCCTACGACAATCCTTTTCATCCGGTTCCTTTGTCCTTTTTGCCAGGATTCGAGCTCGAG
This sequence comes from Aradophagus sp. ZL-2020, assembly GCA_022817685.1. Taxonomy (NCBI): domain Eukaryota; kingdom Metazoa; phylum Arthropoda; class Insecta; order Hymenoptera; family Scelionidae; genus Aradophagus; species Aradophagus sp. ZL-2020. The sequence goes on from JABFOV010000207.1 coordinate 9,095, forward strand.
GTTCAGGTGAGGCTCCACAACAAGCCTTCGCAAATAAACAAATCCAATAACATTTTGCCAACCGGAGAAATTTTACGACAATATAGTCGGAATAAGCAGTTTTTACTACCTTTTTTCCCCTATTCAACGGTCCTTAGGATTGGATCGTCGAATCGAGAGACGTTTGATTTCAAAAATTTGATCAAGTATTTCGTTGTTGATTTTGTTCGCCAGCTTCTTTTTCCTTTTTCTTTTTTTGGCTTGGCTGTTGGAAATGAAATTTCTGACGTTGCTTAAAAGGTAATCGATTTTATTTAATTTTATCAACTAAAAATATATAAAAAGAAATGCAAACAAAAAAAGTAAAAATTGGGGGATTATGTATTCTGGAAATTGAATTTTGAGTTCAAGATTGTATTATCAACCTAGAAAATCTTAATTTCATATCATTGAGGGAGCAAATATATGAAATTTATATCTTTATACATTTAAAAATTTACCTAATTTTTTGCACGAACGGGATTCAAAAACGAAATAAGTATTCTTTTAAATATTGCACATAAAAATAAGCGTGTTTAATTATTATGTTTAAATTTACCCGAAAAAAAAGTTCTATTTTAATATATATTGGAGAACAGAAAATAATAATACAATATTTTTATGCAACTTTATTAAATCTTTTCTCTCTTAACCACTTTTATACGTCAAATTCAACATTACCGCGTTAATTAACACTGGTACTTTAATTAAAGCAATAATTACAAATTGACTCGGACGTTAAATAAACAAATGCTTATTCCGCCGGATGTGAATTTCATAATGTAATTTATACTTTTCGATATTGTGTAATTGATTAACATCCTTATAATTGCTAATCATTCGATATATTTTGAAATAAATTAATGAATATTAATGATCAACTCATATACGCTGCAAATGTATTTTACCCGTTAATATTATTATTCGGTCAATAAGTGATTGATGTTGTCGAACATATTAATTTTATTAAAAAAAAAATAAATTATCATCATTGATAACCATTAATTTTTTTCGATTTGCTTTTTTACCAATGAAATGATCTAACGACATATTTGAAAATAAAGATTTCTAACTGTACTTTGGCATGTAAAGTAAACCTGTCCTTTAACCTGAATACGGTTCAAATTATTTTTACTATGATAATAATATCAAATTCAGGTTTATAATTGTTTGCTAGTAATTTTGTATAGATATTGGCTGTCACGGGCTAGTGTAAAACATTGATACATTTTAATGGCTAACCAACGATCGATGCCGATATCAATTTAATATTGGTCCAATCGCCAACGGTTGGCGTACGATGAAAATTTTTGCATGACGTCACATGACACCTTTTATCTTTGTTTCTCTTATAAGATTAAATTTCTGGCATCATCGTTATTATGGATTTGACCATGAATATTTGTTTGTTGAATATAGACTTTTTTTCCTGTACAATTTGTACGTTTCCTTAAAACTCTAATTTAAATTTAATATAATTTTTCTGATATTCATTTCAATCTTTGTCGATAATTTTTTCTGCCGAAAAAATCCTCATTATGACTATTGTCCTTATAACAAACATATAATTAATTAAATTACGAAAAAGAAGCAACTGGATTTTTTATTTAAGATAATGAATAAGGATAATGCTCATAACATTCATTGAGAAAACAATGTTGTACAATTGATAACATCGCAATGTTGATTTTCGATTAGCTAAATACTTCATAGGTATTATTAAATTCACTTATTCAATTAATTTTGTTTGGTAATTACAACCAAATTGCTACTCAGCATAAGCAGAACAATTTAATTAAATTTATTTCAAAGAATCTATTTTCTCTTATCGAAAATACATATAATTATTATTATTGTTATTTCTGTTTCTTTTTCTGGAAAATTGAAATCGCATGTCATTTTGCGACAAATCTTTGTCTTTTGAAGAAAACGGTCGCATGTATGTAAAAAAATGCATGTCATCTGAATGTGCGAAATTGAAACAAGGTATTCTCCTAGGTGCTCTTTGTCGACGAGAAGTCGCCGACGTTTGTAAAAGAGAACGACAACTGCAACTTTTATATCTCAAGCTACGACAGTCCGTCGGGCACGTTGGAAAATCCAAAACATTCGTTGCCACCCAACACAACTTGTCGCTATCACTTCCAAGGCAAGCCCAACGAAATCGTTTGGATATCGTTCATCAAATATTACGTCGCAGACACCGCGCCCAGTACAGACTCAGCCACCGATTGCAACGCCAAGCTTTTGATATGGAACGGCGATTATTACGTCAATAAGATTTCTAACAACAAGGTGAGAAACTCATTGTATTAAGTAAAATTTTTTAACATCAATGTTCCGGAAAGCGACGAGTAGTACGTATTTTCAAAAACCAGACTATAGTAATCAATGTTCTAGATTAAACGCGCATTATTTCCAGGGCTGCGTACGTTACTTATTCATTGGAAATTATATATGACGCACATGTTATACATTCAAAATTACAAATTCAAATTAACATTTTACCTTTTTATTTCTGTCAATTTCATGTTTTGCTTTGTCTATTTCGTTTTCATTGATGCATCGTAACAACGGATACATGTTGTAAAAATAATTAATACATTTACAAAGAAAAGTCAAATTTTACTTATTCTACAATATATATGAAAACACATTTTTCTACATGCATTTTTTCTGTCAAAAGAACATTAGTTATAAAATTGTTACTTGAGCAATCTATTTCAGTTAGTATACAAATGCTCGCTCAGGCGATTGATTAAATTATTAATATTCTAGTCACTTTTACTCGCGATGTTTAGAGCTGTCGTAATATCTGCTGTGCAAAGCGAATATAAAAACAAGGAATAATAAGAACCTACAAGATATGAGGTCTAAATTTTAATAGTCATGTCTGACCCAGTTCGAGTGCACTATATCAAATTTGAGCAAATCCGTATCGTGCTTGTACTTGGATGCATAAAATATTCCGAGTACAAATGATCAGTGTGTCCCTTATAAATTCTTTACCGGGTTAAAATTTCACGCGATGGACAATAGCAATTTCCATATTTAAAATAGATCTCGACCACTTGAAGATGGCGCGAATATTTTCGACGCTTGTTGGTCGGTGGTGCGCTTTTAAAGGTACCAACGAATTTTAATGAAATACAAATTTCATTTCAATTTATCATACCGGAATCTCCCGTTTGGTCGCAAGTCAGGTGACCTTTATTTTCGCTCAGATCTACGTTTAAAGATAATATTCGAAGGTAATTGAATTTCATTATTACAAAAATTACGCTTGCTCGAGTACCAGCACGATAAAAAAAGCCTTGTATGGCCACTTGCTGTTTGAATTTTCACGCAGATGCGACCGTAAGCCGCGAAAAACGCTCGCTAAATTAGTGCAAACTTGTAATCTCGTGGACGGCAATTTAACACGACAGAGTGAACGTTTGGTCTTCTGATAATTATCTTTCGGCAGTTAATTGCCTTAAAAGTAACTACTTAAGTTATAATTGAGTAAATTTAACGTACCATTTAAAAATAGCGTTTCGTTTTAATATTTACAGACTGCAGTTTTAGAAGTTGCTCTGAAATGTCTGAAATTTAAGTCGCAAGAACCGCGATGTATCTAATTTTTTATCAGTAATTTCTTGTGTGCCATGCTTCTTTTCTTTTTGATAATATTTATTTAATTTATTATTATTATTATTATTATTATTATTATTATTATTATTATTATTATTATTATTATTATTTAATTTATTCCATAACTTTAATCATTATTCAATTTGGTACGTAGTGAAAAGAAAGATTTGTTCCTTGTATATATTGAAACATTTTCAAATGTTTCCTACACTATAAAAAGAGTGTAAAATTATATTACTTTATAGCGAGACATTTTTTACCTATAAAATATTTTTTGTGAAATTTACCATTATTGGCGGACTTAATTTGATTAAATATGTTAAATTATTTTGGAGATGAAATCGTACATGATTAAATTAGAATTGATTTCAATTTTTTCAACAGAACGTAACATTGATGGGCAAATTTTGCAAAGACGAAGTGCCACGACTGTGCGACCATAGCCTTCTCCGGAACAGCAGTCGTAGAACCAGACCGTGCAGTCTGTCCGAAAGCTACGTTTCCACTGGTCAGGATCTTACACTCGAGCACATCCTGTGCCAAGGTAGCGCTCTATATCCCGTGAGTTTCGTCCTGCGCTATGAGTTCGTCCACGGTGTAACATCCTGCAATCATCTATTCATGTCGTCGCCTTTACACACACCGACCATTAACCACTCCCAAATGATCGTGTCAATGGCCAAGTCCGGTAGGCTTACTTCGCCAAGAAACGTCTTCTTCTATGGTCGCGGTGGCGCGCAGAACCTAAGCTGCGTCTACAGATTTGAGGCCGAACCTGAGCAGCGGGTCGAAATTTCGATCGTCAAGGCTTCCTTCGGCGATAAATCCTGCACTTCCTATATGGATCCTCTAGTCAGTCGCTGGGCTTGCAGTAGCAGCTTGTCAACGAGGAAGATCAAAGACGCGGTTTGTGGATGCCAACTTCCAACGCAAAGTTTCGAGCTCGAATTTACAGCGGAAATCGAATTTTTAACATTCTTGTCGAAATTCGATTCTAGTAAATCACAAACAATTTCTTTATAAAGAAAGTTGAATTACATGGGAAAATATTAGAAATATTTGCGGTGAAGTAAAGTCACTAGTTATCGATTGTTATTCGTTTTTAATTATAAAAATTCAATCCTGAATAAGTTATAAGTTTATCGCAATTTCGAATATTTTTTTTCTTTGCATTCTTCAATGCTTTTAATAAATGAAGCAGAAAAACAATAAGACGATCTTTTTTCAAGTATTAAAATTATTCAAACCGTCAAATACGGGAATATTTTACAAATGAAATTACAGTCATGCAAATAAAATATCTTTTATGCTTACAAGAATCAGATACTTTACGTTCAAAATTTTAAACAATGTACAAAATCGATCAACGGTCGACCAAACACCTCAAATCAATTCCTTTCACTTTGTCTTAAATCTTTCGAAATTGGAAAAAGTCTTACCGGAGATAAGATAAAACCAAAACTTTTCAAATATCCGCCATAAAATATCGATTATCAAACTTTTACCTAGACTCTTGACTTTCAACCCTCGTGTTTTTTATTCGTCCCTTCTTTTTTTTCAAAACTGTCAAAGTTCTGCAAAAGCAGTTTGTAAAAGCACTTGGCATACAAGTTAAGTAACTAAAAATTGATTAAACTTTGCAAGTAAATATTTTCGATTCGTTGAACTTGAGAAGAAACGAGGGTGGATCATATTTTTTACTTTTTTTTATCTGAATTTGTCTAATAACAATTACAGTACAAACGGCACATTACCTTATTTTACTGACAGAAATAACCGAAATGAAATTTGAAAAAACCGAAAGATTGTTATAATTTTTGTAATTAGATTAAATATATATGAAAAAATTCATAACTAATTAATTAAAATTGAATTATAGAAATCAAAATTTTCGACATTAAGAATTAATAATACAATTTGTTCAACAGGAAAAACTTATTCTTTGCTTTGAAAAAAGAAACGAATTGTGAACTTTTAATTTTTTTTTTTTTTTATAGCTTTGTTCACTTAATTATAATTTTATTGCTATTACACATAATATTCTTGAATTATACATATTATTCATCGAAAACAATATACACAGTATAAAAAAAAATGAATAAAAGAAAAAAGAATCCATGTCAAAATACAAAAATTGTGAAAGGATTCAACAAAACTTTTTGCTCTCTTTTAAACTTCTGTACGAATATAAATGAAGTTTCAGTACTGTTTATATTTGTTTCGGTAGTTGGTTGAAAACACTTTCTTTTTCGGTCACATCAATTTCCTTTAATGTGGTGGATATTTTGGCAAGAAAAAAAAATCTTATTGCGAATATGTTACTAGTCGCCATTACCGTGGTCCAGTTTTGGTCTTCCGTGTTAACACAATTGATTTCGTTTATCCGTCTGTATATTTGGTCCACCCCGTTCGTTAGAGTCTTAATTGAACTAACGAAGTTAACGAACGACGCACAATCTCCTAACCGAGTTCATGCAAGAATGGTACTCCGCTTGTTCTATTGTCCTTCTTTAGCCACTTCCCTTGCACGTCACATCCTGAGTTATAACTTCAGCCGCTCCCGACTTAGTGCCGACAAAATATGCAGTTATATCTGAATTAATATCAGGCGAGATCTCGTTGAACAACTTTATTCACCAACGTCATCCGCTTAGATGTTTAAACTGCGTTTATCTCGATATTCCCTTTTTTATTTTCTAACCAATTCTTTTTATTGAGTTTTATTCAATTCTGTTCAATTTGTTATTCTAGTGTAATTTCATTATATGGAAATAGAATTATTTATTCAATAAAACGTGTTATTAAATAACTAATTCTTTTGTTGGACGATCTGTCGCGACTGACTCATCAAACAGCAACGAACTTTTAAGGCTGCTTTTCTCCTCCAACATCCTACCACACTTTTTCCCATCATTTGTCCCATCTCTTTTCATTCTCGCTGCAATTAAAATGCTTTCTTTTTAATTTTCGCATCTTCATTTAATGTCCGTTCATTTCGGTCGCATCAAGCCCCTCAAGAACACAATTTTCCCTCACTTACCCCGTGAAACCCCGAGCTCGAAGCGTTGTTTTCCCCGACAGGAATACATACCCTTCTTTACTCAAAGAGTGTGTTTGTTTAGGCTGGCTACGCGGAAATCCAAGTATCTGAGTATCCCTGGGCAGGCGTGGTGCTGGCGCGTGATTGTATCTGCTCAAATGTCAGCAGCAAAATCGTCCTTAAGAGTCTAACGTCGAACGTGGTCGAGCTACGATTCACAGTGACAAAAATGAACGTCACTCAAGACTACAGGGACTACTATTTCGAGGCCGAGTACCGTTTCGTAGCGAGCGACGACGGCTCTCAAGGAGTCTGTTCAACCAAACTCGAGGAGCGAAGACTGAGAGGCACCTCCGGCGAGATATCACTACGGAGTCCGCTTCCCCACGTCCTCACCGGTAGGCATAACCACTCCTCATACATTGTCCTGCAATCCAGTTTGGCGAGCGGAAACGTTATACTTGTTGAAAAAATTGAATTCTAAATTTAGAAATATATATTAATTGCAGGTGTTGCAGCGATCGAAGAAGTGCTGGCAAACACCGAGGATCTAACAGCGACGCAATGTGTCAACGAACCATGGTTAATTGAGCCTGAAGATTCTCGCACCGACTTCTTGTATTTAAGAACAGCCGGTTTTCGAATAAACAACGACAACGTGGATGAATGCACGACGATGAACCGAATAGTTGTATATTCTGCCGCGGACACGACTGACCGCACGGTCATCTGTCCAGAAAGCAGCTCTGACACCGATGAAATGGTTGACTTCTTCTCGGGAGGCTGGAATCACAGTTCCAGTAACATTTCAAATGCTGCGATCGCGATGGCCAAACACGGTCGAAGTTTCGTTGTTGAGTTTCTGCAAAGGGAAGGCGGCTTTTACGCTGTCATTTGGATGGCCATTTCCAAACGTCCGGCAGCGTACAATCTCGATTCCGACAACTTCGCCCTCTCACCCCTGGAAGATTGTCCCTACAGGTAAAGTTCCGATAATTTCAATCCCATTGACCGATGGATTCGGCAATCTAATCGCAACAACGTTTGAGTTGGGAATGGAGATTGTTTTCACGCAAGAAGAGCACTTATATAGTGGCGACGAAAGCGTCGTCTAAAGCAGTTTATTGATTGGTTATTTGAATGCAATTTGAAACTGTAAATTTGTACATTGAGGAAAATGAATTGATACCATTACAATATGGACAGTTGATGTAACGGACTAAGATGTAATTAAACTGTAAATTAAATTAAAGCCACAAGACCCAAAAATGATCAAAGTTGAGTAAAAAAAAGTTCTGTTAGTGCGAAAAGATATATCTCATATTTGTTTTTGTTCAATCTTACATTCCTATTATATCTTGATTATAAATAATCAAACAGATATGACTTAATAATTGATCAATGAAATTTTGTACTTCAATCATTTTTAACGTATGATAACTTTCATCTTATCTGATGCTATTCTCAGAATCGATTTGCTTAGCTGATAATTGTAGATTTATGATGCCGACTAGGTATTGACTTATGTCGACACTTGATTAATCTATACATTTAATAGTGGAACGCAGTCATTGCGAGATTTCCGACAAATAACTTGTCCGGATTTAAATGACCATGTTGCTAAAGTATTTTACAAAAAATTGCGATTTCAGATGAGTAAAAACGAAGTTAAATTAATTTGAAAAGTTAAATTTGCCCTTACTGTCATCCTGGCAAGGGCAAATTATGTTGAGTTGCCCAACCGGTTATTCTGAGCGAATATTCTAGGAAGCGTTTTGTAAACTTTCAAGTGGCGTATGACACGAAGTTCAAATTTGTGGCTGGCTGAGCTTCAACTAGGACAAAATGGACGCGTCGGCTGCGAGCAAATATCATAATTGTGGCCTGAATTGCGAATAACAACGAACTACTATCCCAAAGTCTTATCCGACTTTTCCGCCTTTTTTTTTCTTTTTTTCTTCCATTTCTTCACTATTTTTTAATCAAACCAAAGACCTTCAGAAACAAATTTGTTTTCAAGGCTTCGATTGTGGCCTTTAAGTGATACTTACTACTCTCTCCAAAATAAAGTAACAATTTTTTTAACGATCTTTACACTTTATCATAAGTCAATAAAAACACGTGAAGCCACCATTTTTTGCTTAGCTTCAAACATCTTGATGTAAATAATTGATAGATTTAACGAAATTTCCTATAATGTAGTTAAATTTCAATTGTATGAAGAATCTTATTCAAGTGAATATAATGTAATTTCTCGTCTCGCTTACTTACTGATTTTCTTTCCTTTTGTTGATTCAAACAAAAAGTTTTCTGGATTTATAATAAAAAACATGAAAATGTTACAGATTGAAATTTAAATTTTTTAATTGGTATGTACCACAGTCCTTTTATTCACAGAATTAACTATGAATTCGAATGACTTTACTAAGAAAATGATTTTACAAGTACTGGTATTAATTTTTTATTGAAAAGAATATAATCTGAATAAACTACTGACGACTTTTTTGTGTCTGTTAAAAATATCACGGTCTTTGATAACATTCTATTCACTACTTAGCAGAGTTCAAAAATTAATCTTAAACGTTTATTTAGAATATTACGGGCACGGAATTCAGAACAATACGAGAACCCAGCCAAACGTGAACTAATAATATGCCTAATATTATTCCAGATGCCCTGAAATTCAAGCATGCATCAGTTCGGTGCTTTGGTGCGATGGCGTGCGCCATTGTCCTTCCGGTTTTGACGAAGAGGAAAGCAACTGCTCATATCGCTTCGGCGCGACTCTTTTATACGTTGCTGTTGGAGCCGGTGCCCTCGGCATCTTCCTTATCCTCCTGCTCGCAACCGGCTGCCTCAAGTACTGCCTTTATCGACACAAGGCTCGTAAGAAGAAGAAGAATGTTGCCCTCAACGTCAATCATCTGCACGTCAATCACACCCATCACAACAACGGCCTCACAAGCGGCCGTTTCAGCGACCGCTACAGCATCACCACACCCCAAGAGATGTACATGGAAAATTACGGAAAGGACAGTATTTGTTGACAATACGCCATTACTAATATCGAAACTACCGTGTAAATAGTCTTTCCAACGCCCCCGTTGAGTTTTCTTACCCAAATGAATCCATCAAAACTGTTATTTCGAAGCGAGGCATCGTAAACACTGAAGGTGAAAGAGAGGTCGATAAATATTTATTGTTTTGATTAGGAGATCAAAGTCGAAACGTAAAACACAAACACGACTGCTGTTCATCCTCGATCACCTTTCACGTTTACGAAATTCAGCTGACATTTTGCTCTATGCGATTGGCTCAGGCTCCAAGCCTGATCATCGCCTTTGTTTATCTCGGACGTTCGCAACATCACTGTTTCGATTTTGCAAAGTCAATTTTCGTTGTGTAATGAACATTGATCGACTGATTCGAAAACATTTGTTACGGACCGTTTAGCGACGTTGCAGAAACTTTGTAACAAGATTTTATTCCAACGAAAGCGACGACTGCCATTTTACACGTATCTTTTAAAGTGAAGACGATTTTCCGCGGTGAATCGGCTCTTTTAAATGTTTCGATAAAATGCGGGTAGAATCACATCGACGAAACCCTCCCCAGCTCCTCACGTTGCGCGTTGTTTTTGCCTACCGAAATGCGGCCAGCGCAATTTTAAACACGCGAGTTCAAAAATTGCGTTTACTTTTGTATATAAACGTACTCTTCTAACAGTGAAACATGTAATTTAATCACGACGGCACATTGTAGAATAAATGATGTACTTAATAGGTGAAAGAAGAATGTATGAATTTTCGTTCAAGATTAAAGACTGCTTCGTAAGAAATGCATTTTTTACTGTAGATTCTGTATGCGAATGCTATTTTCGATGTAATATAATAAAGCGGGGTGAAAAAGGCACACGAACACAAACAGTTTAACGATAAAATATGAATAATAAGATTAATAATGATTATAATAATGATGATAATGATGATAATATTATTAATAAAAGTAAAAAAAGAGAATCGTGTGACAGCGAAGCCAAGGAATTTTGTTACGCCCACAACGAAATGCAGTCCTACTTTTTATGGTTATTACGAAGAATCGACAGTTTTATATTATGAAAATTTTAAACAATGAATTATTATTATTGAATTTTATTCTAATGATTTTTTTACTCATTCCCGATACAGTTTTTATAATACTTTCAATTCATTTTCTTTAACTGCAAAATGTTTCTTTTATACATTGATACGTAATGTATTTTCGTAAATGTACTCAAAAGTCAGTACTCGAAACTTTTTATCCGCAACTTTTTTCTTATAATTATTTTCAACCAAAAATAAGTTATTTTCTCCAATTCGAGCTTCCATATTCAAGAAGTGCCATCGAAATTTAACGGTGGTTATTATACAATATGTGACGAATGAATTTAAATGTCTACACCGAAAACAGTTTTACTTTCAACAAGAAACTCTTCTCATACTTTCTGGTGTAGCATACTTGGCTTTGAAGTAATGGAACTCATGGCCCTCTTGTAAGAAAGATTTGAGGCTATTAAATGAAAAGAAGCATGCTCTACCGAAAAGCACACCAAAAACTGACGAACGGAAATAACGCTATAACTGTTTAATACTTGTAAGCAAATGTGTCCGTATAATGTTTTTCAGTATCAGATACTGAAGAGCGACATTTTTTAAACATTTAGATGGGAAAATAAAATGACTGTTTGGGCATTCTGTTAATTCAACAACGAATACAACCATTTGATCTGTACACATGTTTGATCTTGTTCATAGAAGTGAAAAAGAATTTTTTCGTTCAAAGACTTTCTTGAAAGACGACGAAGTGAATGACAAAACAGTCGGAATACTCAGCAAAAATGAAAGATCGGATTTTTATATTCCAATATAGCATGCATTGGTTCAATACGGCATTCTAGATTTATGATTTTATTCTTTATTCCTTTTTAACACTAGGAATCCGGTAATTCTTTCACCTCAGCATTTTAGATTCACCTACCATAATATTTAATAGGTTCAATTTTCATTCAATAATCTAGATTTCGGAATATTGATTTTTGAAATCATTGTTTAATATTTTGTTGTAAAATTTTAAAAAAATAAAAAGATAAAAAAAAAGATAAGGTTTTATGAATACTTCTAATTCATTTTTATAATTGCGCAAAAACGATAGTCGCAGTAGCGCATATTTGTTTTTATTTTAAAGGAAAAGAATGCAGCGGCAACTGTGATTGTCGCTTTTGACGTCGTCTCGAAATCGTATGTTAACTTTATATAGAAGCTATATTTACAGTAGACGAATACCAAGTAAAGAGAAGTAAAGACAAAATATATAGGTTTGATACTGGTACAGGAAGCTTCAGTGGAAAGACAGCGATCTGAGAATAGGTAAATATCTTTTTCCGTCGAGGTACTCTTTCCTCTGTTTTCTCGAAATTACCTTTTTACTCAATTTGTACTACGACTGAATTGACAAAAACTTGTTTTTGTACACAAATTTTGCGACTTCATTCCAATAGTTTTTACAGGGCTATTAATTTAGACGCGTTTCTACCTTTTTGATACATTTTAACATGAGTTACGATGATATAATTAAAACGATGGATTGCACTCGAACTCTGTTCAGATATTTTATTTTCAACTCCCATGTAATGTGATCCCATGGCAAATAATATTATTTGCCAGTGTGCGAAAATAATATTTTTTATTCATTCTAAACAGGAAAAACGTTGTTTTACATTTATATATGTATATATATTTACACCTTATCATATTCTAATCGCGATGAATTTTCTTAACAAATTCTTGTTGAACATCTACAAAATTAAACTCATTCCACTGCCAATGCATTCGTTACTTAGTGAAGTACGAAACTATAAAAGTTTGGAAGGTAGCGCGTTTACTTAACATATTTTTTAGCAAATGTGCTATAAATATGAACCACATTTGTAAGGACCAGAATAAATTTTTCTTCACAAAATCGAATTGATTTTGGTTTGTATGAAAAAATTGAAAATTATATTATTTTACAAATACGAGGTCAATATAAAGAGGAATTCGTCAATGAAACGACACAACATCCCCGTTACTGAATAACTGTATAACTGATTTGTAACAAAGAAATGAAAATGAATTTGAGACATTTTTATTGACGAAAAATGTCTAATATACATCTGCATGCTGTGATAGAAGTAAAGTTATCAGCACAACTAGTGTGTCAATGGAGAATAGGAAGCACAGCGAAACAAGATTGTCTTTAAATCTTATTTTGGTTTTCCTATTAAATGACCTTCCTTCTTTTGATAATATTTTTATTGAGACTTTTGAATATTTTGAAAAAATATTTTTCATTTAATTTGTTGAAAAAAAAAAAAATCAGGGGATTGTCATAAATCTATGCTTAGCTTGATTTTTACTTTTCAAATGAAAACTTAAACTAAAAATTTAAACTATCAATACTGAAAATTCACTTGATGAATCCTTAGCATTCATGGAGTCAATGGTTGCTTATTACTTACAGAATAATTTTTAGGGGATAAGTCTTGAGGAACGATCTGTAATGCTCGGCCAATCAACAGTCCTGACTACTTACTCATTCCTCAAGACTTAAGGGATTATCTCTTAAGTCATAAGCAAAAAAAACTATAAGTTAAGTAATGAAAGGAGGTCCAGCTCAAAACGATATTCGTAACTGGTTCACAAACGACGACATAATTTTTCAGTCGCCCTAATGATTAAAAAAATAACAAAAAGGTAACGGTCAAGTAGGCATTTAGGATTGAAAATCTTGAGGACTGTCGTTGTACATAACTCATTCACAAAGTACCGAATCATAAATTCAGTTAAACGACAAAATTAGTGTTACGTAATAGCATGAGTAAATGTATAAAAAATTAATAAAATAAGTAAAATATGAATGATGTGTATGTAAAATGAGAAAACAGTGCTTGACTGCGTGTGAATTACAGAGCGGAGATTCATCCAATAATGATTGGTATTTGTTTTCGAGGATTACACATAAAAGTACGATGTTCAACAAACTTTATATTATATTGCAAAAAAGGTATCTCATTTGCTGTGACAAAATGTATTCAAATTTTTTAAAACAATAAAACAAATTAACAAGATTGTGTCGATAATTATTTAATACTAACTCATTTTCCACTCGGTGTATCTCAATCCAATTTTTTTTTTTTTTTGAAGGAAAAAATTCATTTTTAAAGACTCCCTTTTTTAATTTCATAACTAATTCGTTACAATAACTGAATCCATTAACAGTAAAAATTTTGAACATCAGTAACTGTTATAAAGAATGTTAAAAGTGATTTCTCCTTCTTACTTTCATACAAGAAATCCATGCACATGCCATATAATTTAGAATTATTATTATTTTGTTTAAAATATGTTAGCCGAATTTCTGAAATCGTTAAATATAACTAATACATTCACTTTATTAAACAAATGCGGCTTTCATTTCCATTTAACAAAAAACAGCTGTTTGTGTATTAAGTAAGCATCAACTGATGCTCAGATGTTTTATTTTCCACGCAATATCCCGATATCCATCCGTTTTTAAGTAAAACTCGGTCTAAAGTTGTCTTTTATTATCGGTAATACGAAATACGACAAAAATTATTTAGAAAGAATTTAAATTTGTATTTCATTCATGAAATCAACCATTAAATTACTTTACTTACAAAAAAAAAAAAATTCCAACTTATTCTTTCATGTTCTTAACTTCATATTCATATTTATTTAAAAACAAAAAATTTGATAATAAAACATGAACAAAAATGAATGCGCTGATACAATCATATACATTTTTTGAAAGATATTTGTTAAAACAATCAACATTTCGTTTGTCCTATCATATTTTTGTATTAAACTAATTAAATACTTGTGTCCTATCTCTTTGTAAAATCTACAAAATCTTTTTTTTGTCCATTTATAGGTAGAGCGTATGAGCAGCCTACGTATGTCTCATTCGAACAAATTCGATAACAAAAGTCAATATATTATTTTAACGAAACAAAGTTTGTTGTCAACGAACAAAATTTTCTTTTGTTGACAAAATTTATATTGATTTATCAAAATGCTTACGTATAAAAAAATTTGTTATCAAAAAATAGTACAACATTAATGTATATTGTTTAAATCTTATCAGATTAATCAGTTATTTCTACACTAACAATAACTGACGCTATTTTTTTAACTCGAGTTTTTATTACGACGTGTATATGTTGTCTATAGTTCATTTTCCTTCTACAAGAAGTTCCATACGTACATAAAATACGGATTTGAACTTGGATAAATGTTCATAAAAAAATTTACTGTTTTCTTTGTAAGATATCTTTAATTCAACAAAAATACATCAATATTGATATTTATTGACTTAACTTTAGTGTTTCATTCATTTTTTGCAATTTATGAACACAAATTGTACAATAATTCTTCGAAGTTCGAACTCGTATATTATGTACGTACGAAATTTCTTGTTCATCATTTTCCTGTGTTTGAAAGTTCCAAGTTACCGCCAGGGTCAATTCCAGGTTGCATTCTGCATCGACGTAGAAACGGTGTACACGCGCACGTCGAGCTTGCGCGAAAGCTACGCCATTTTGTGGACGCAAGCGCCGATCAATCGGGCTCAACATAGCGAATGGAAAAAGGCACTCATTTTCCAAGACAATTATTTGCCCGAAATTCGTCACCTCCGCTGAAGAAAGTGGAACTGCCGAGAATCTTTTGAAACTGCTCGAAGATTAATACATCGTTGTAAACGGTAAGTTTTACTGCCCAGCGCAAAAAAGCTCGCCGCCCAAAGATTTTTCGTGTAAGCTTGCGATTGTGCCGGTTCAGCCCTACTCGGCATATTGATTTCCCGGTCTGTCACCGAACAAAATCTACCGCTTCAAGACTAGTTATAAATGCACGAAAATTGTGTTCATTACAACGAGTGCAACGATTTGCGGCAATTGTGGACAAAGGGGACCCTATTTTTGAAGCCACTAACTTAAAAAAACGCTAAAAAAGTATCAATTCTGTTGAAATTCAGTGGGTACATCTACTTTAAGTTTGATTCCTATTCGCCATGAACAATTCCATATTCCCAGGTGTTCGCTTTTTGTCACACATGGATATTTTTTTTTTTTTTTTTTTTTTATTATATATATAATCGCACAAAGTAAGCAATTATAATGTGAGCAATTAGAGTGTAGAATAGCGTTGATTTTAAATCATATTTGTTGAGTGTTATTTTATTCCAATTTGTATTCTTTATATATAGATTTCACAATACATATACAACAATATTGTACAATATTGTACAACATATACAATTTTTTTCTTTCATAATGTGTAGTTGAAGGGCCGGATTCGATAAGAGGACATGCGCCTGGAGCTGAAAGTTCAGTGACGTCTTTTTATCAAATCCAAACTTCAAATCATACAGTAATGCAAGAATTGAATCTTTGTGCAAAAAAATATTACTGTCATACATTTGTGATATAACTTGTAAGATCGATCGTTTTTACAGTAGTGAAGAGAATATTTTTTAGTACTAAATGTAACTGTAAAAGATTTTATTGAAGCCTTCCATTGTCATAATTTACACTTATAAAAAAATGTCTCACTTTGAGTATACCGTACTTCAGTCATTGTAACCCTCTTCAGATCAGATACATAGAAAACAAGTTTCAGAATTAAAATATTACGCCAAGATGTAGATATTAAAATTTTAAGTATGAAAAAAGTAATAATATACCATTTTACTGTCATGTCATTATTTTCATTCAATAAAAATCGACAACGTGCGTATGTTACTGAATATTTAAAACTTATATATCGAAAGAAGTTAAATTTTTTGTTGTGAATAAAGTCAAATAAACTTTTAAACTCAATAAAA
Source organism: Aradophagus sp. ZL-2020 (assembly GCA_022817685.1). Classification (NCBI taxonomy): domain Eukaryota; kingdom Metazoa; phylum Arthropoda; class Insecta; order Hymenoptera; family Scelionidae; genus Aradophagus; species Aradophagus sp. ZL-2020. The sequence goes on from JABFOV010000207.1 coordinate 25,707, forward strand.
TTTCAAAAATGAGTTTTAATACAGTAAATAAATCTTTGGCATCAAAATTAAATTCATTATGTAAGGAATTAATATTATTTGAATTACAAACAATTCACACATCATATTTGATAGTTCCTGATAATTTAATCAATTCATTTTTTAATCAATTCATTTTGTAAAAACCCTAAAGGATTATTAAAGTTTAGTGATTCTACTAGAATGATCTATCAATATGTACTGTAAATTTTGATTGTTGCAATCAATATGTGGAGGCCTTATAAGGCTTTCATAAATATTCCATTTATAGTTCAATTATACTTTAATGGCACTGTATAACACTGGTAACATGATCTAACTCATAACTAATATATTACCGTCCAATTAACGTTGCGTTTATTCATTTTTAACTAAAAAAAATCCAATTATATTTTATTCGCACTTTGCAACGAAGTTAAAAAAAATACCGATCGATCAATGAAAAGTAGTTCCGCGTGCCGTCAGCTTTTATTAGAACCTCGCTTTGCAAGGTGGAAAGTGCAATACCAAGTTAATATATGTAGTTCAGTTTATCATTTTACATTTATAGAATTTCTATTTGGTATTTCTATTATACATTCCTCGTAAATTTTAAATTCATCAATCGATTTTATATTTTTTTATTTAAAAATAACAGTGATACATTGAACTAAGTTACCTTTTATAACATGTTGAATCCAACTGAAATATTCAATATATTGTGGAATTTTACAAAACTAAAAATACAATCTTATACTTTTGTATGACTAACGAGTTCATTAATATTTGTAAATCCATGTGTAGTAAATTTCCTGGCACAGAAAAATTCTTATGCCTGCAATTAGTCGTGTATGTAATAAGCACTTATTATCCTAATACAAAAATTATTTAAATTACAGAATAATACATTGCGAAAATGGGTAAAGAAAAAATCCATATAAACATTGTGGTTATTGGCCACGTTGATTCTGGAAAGTCCACTACTACCGGTCATCTAATCTACAAATGTGGAGGCATCGACAAACGTACGATTGAAAAATTTGAAAAAGAAGCACAGGAAATGGGAAAAGGCTCGTTTAAATATGCTTGGGTTCTCGACAAATTGAAGGCCGAACGCGAGCGTGGCATTACGATTGACATTGCTTTATGGAAATTCGAAACCGCCAAGTATTATGTTACCATAATTGATGCTCCTGGTCATCGTGACTTTATCAAAAACATGATCACTGGCACCAGTCAAGCTGATTGCGCGGTTCTAATTGTTGCTGCTGGCATCGGTGAATTTGAAGCTGGAATTTCAAAGAATGGTCAAACTCGTGAGCATGCTCTATTAGCTTTCACTTTAGGAGTTAAACAGCTAATCGTTGGAGTCAACAAGATGGATATGACCGAACCACCTTATTCGGAAACAAGATTTGAGGAAATTAAAAAAGAGGTATCTTCTTACATAAAAAAGATCGGCTACAACACTGCTTCTGTGCCATTTGTACCAATATCCGGCTGGCATGGAGATAATATGCTGGAACCGTCACCCAAGACTGCATGGTACAAGGGTTGGAAAGTGGAACGCAAGGATGGCAACGCCGACGGTAAGACTTTGATAGAAGCCCTGGATGCTATCCTACCACCATCAAGACCCACTGACAAGCCGCTGCGTCTTCCATTACAAGATGTTTACAAAATCGGCGGTATTGGTACTGTACCAGTTGGCAGAGTTGAAACCGGAATTCTGAAACCGGGTATGCTAGTGACCTTTGCTCCCACGGCATTAACCACCGAAGTAAAATCCGTGGAAATGCACCATGAAGCATTGACAGAGGCTTTGCCCGGCGACAATGTTGGCTTCAATGTTAAAAATATCTCTGTGAAAGAACTTCGTCGTGGTTATGTGGCGGGTGATTCCAAGAATCAGCCACCCAAGGGTGCTGCCGACTTCACTGCTCAAGTTATCGTGTTAAACCATCCAGGTCAAATTAGCAATGGGTATACTCCCGTATTGGATTGCCACACAGCTCATATTGCTTGTAAATTTGCTGAGATCAAAGAAAAATGTGATCGCCGTACAGGAAAAACCACTGAAGAAAATCCGAAGAGTATCAAGAGCGGCGATGCTGCTATTGTCATGCTACAACCGACTAAACCAATGTGCGTAGAGTCGTTCCAAGAATTTCCACCACTTGGGAGATTTGCTGTTCGAGATATGCGTCAAACTGTTGCTGTAGGGGTCATTAAGGTATAAGTTCGAGTAATTAATTATAAAAATATAATTACTTCACTTCATCCGAAGAAAATCATAGTAACATCGTGTCTTAAATTTCAGAGCGTGAATTTTAAAGATACCCAGGGCAAGGTTACAAAGGCCGCGGAGAAGGCCCAGAAGAAAAAGTAACCATCAAGCTTCCTCGGAAGCTCGCAGTGCGCGAATTTCGGTGGCTCAGACGGATGGATCTTCCAAAGATGTTTCACGAGGCCCCGAACGGTCGCCACTGCATCTGTCGATTTATATTATAACAATAATTATATATATAACTACAGTAATAATCATAATCGTAACAAAACATTTAATAACGAAAGTGACAAGATGTCGTGCTTACTATTTCCCCCATTACATTATCCGGTAGTTTTGAATCCGCGCATCTATCCGAACTTGCACATTCAGTTTACTCACGCTCCTCGCACGCCCCACATATGCTAGAATTTGGCAAAGGCAATCAGAACGAACCACTTACCTAATTGCTTTTTAAGACTTTGTTTCTTAAATATTGTGATGATATGTCTGACTTTGTACGTATACCTTCAACCGAATTAGAGCGTCCGACGACGATCAAATATTGTTGGACGAATACGTCGCTACAATGGAAAAATGAGTGCGCTATAAAGTTACAATGACAATCCACATAATGTAACGGAGCGTTCGCGTGTCAACTTACAGTGCACTTCACTGTAAATTCATATCGTATACTTTTTCCATGTACGATCAAACATACTTCAGAAATAGTGTTTTTATTCCTTTCAAACGGAAACTTTATTTCGATAAAACATCATTGACTTACATAGTAAGATTGATTTTCTCACGGACAAACGATTTTATAAACTGAGCTTCTTTGTAAGGCTAAATTTTATTATTAGATATAGTGGATTTTACTTCACTACTGATGTAATATCCCACCTTGTTGATTAGGTTTTGAATTTGCCTATCAAATGGAAATTTAATGATCATAAGTAAATAAAAAAAAGACGCTACAAGGTGTACAAATTACTGTATGTTTAATTTTGTTTTTTTTTAACTTTTTTTTTCTTTGTTAAAGGTTAATTGGTAAAAAATTGAAATCTTAGTTAATATAATTGAACTATCATCGATCATGAGCAAGAGCCACGACAAATGTTATGAAGATCAAACATTTTTGTTACACAATTTGTACTCAATATTTTTATCTGACATAAAATTAATTGATGACAAACTTACGAGAAATGAACTGTAATCCTTCTCCGTAAACGCGTTCTATGATTGTCTTAATCCTGTACCAGTATTATGTTGACGTATGATAATAAAAAATGGAATATTGAATTACATCGATGTTCATTTTTTCTTTTCACAATCATTAAGTTTATTTTATACAAAATCTTATTCTACATCGAGAATAAGAAACTGATGATACAACAATCTGAACTGTTAACTCCTCAGTGTTTGCGTGTTTTTAGCATCTTTGTCAGACTGTAAAAACGTCACACGGACATCTCTTTTTAATGAGTTTTTTTTACTACAACGCGAACACTGAGGGGTTAATACGACAATGTTAGACCGTATATCAAAATATATTTTGAATTAATTGCGACTGGTTATTTTTTATGATTATGTAATTTGATTGACTTCCAGTACTAACAATCTTAAGATTGGTACAGTCGACTTTTATCAAAGTAAATAACTTATTAAATATAATAAGGGAATGGGAGAGGTTATAATAAGACATGCAGTCTATTTAAAACAATAATCACAAAGAAAAAATTGTAACTTTTCAAAGCTCTCTATAATTCTTGCAGACTTCCCTGAATCCTTTGAAACTCATTAGAAATGTTCAGAATTTCAAAATTCTGTCATAGTCTGTGGCATTTCTTTAATTTATGCAAAATTTCTTCAATCTTTCATATCTTCTTCAGAGAAATTGAATTAAAAAATTTATAAGAAAAAAATGACGTTTGCATATGCATGTATAATTAGTAAAAACTATATAAGTACATAAATTATAGTCCTGCAATTGTTATTTTTTTTTCTTGTTAAACACATGTTAAACCGTAGTGAACACTGAAGGAAAAATGCGTAATTTGAGAGCTTTTAATAATACTTTTCCAAAATCTTATCAACATAGTTTAAATCTTTATTTATTTAGAACATTCGATAATAGTTTCCTAAATTTTCTGTATCTTAGTTAAAAAAGTGGGCGCAGGTACGATAACGTATCAAAAATTATAATAATTTACAATGAATTTCAGTGTGGTATTTGTTCAGGCTTTGGAATGACTTCTCATTATTCACAACGTGAAAATGTTATAATATACTGAAAAAAATATAATCATGATTTCGCGTGAAGTTGTGGTTTTAAAAAGAACACATCATTCAAAAGTAATTGTGTTATTGTTGATAAGGTACATTTTGATTAATCCAACTTGGCTGCGATTGATGAGTGAAGTTGACGGAAATTGTTACCGGATGCAAAACTGTATCGGTACCAGTGTCTGGAACACATGTAAGATGATGTCGCAGAATCGAAGATTCAATTGTCAGTGGAATATAGAAGGCGCCTGCGTCATGTAGTGCAAAAATAGGTACTCCATGCGATTTTTTAGAATGATACGTCGGAGAATTTGTTTTTATTCTTTCCTCAGAAAAGCGCTGTTTGATGGAACTCTTGAATTTATAATTCGGTGGTTTGTTAATTACTGACGACAGATTTGTATATGATTGACTACTGTGGTTACTATGATTACTATCGTCACTGAGTATCATCGGTGGGCCAATCGTCTGAAGACGACGTTCTGATTCTCCGAAGGAACTCAGTCCAGAACTTGAACCTTTATCTGACTGACCATTTACAGAACACATTGTTGGTATACTTGAATGATGAAACGTCGATGCATTTAAGGCTGGTATCTCTGGATGAGGAAAACCTAAACGGTCACCTGTTAAAAACATTTATAAATTAATATTTAGTAAACTTCATTATACTTAAAAAAATATACGTAAGGTTCCGTAATTACAACTAAAATTTAGTTGAATCATATAAAAATATACGAACTGACTTAATAATTTAATTTGCCTCGATAATGCACGAGTTACCTATATAGTTATATAGTTAATAATTTTAAATTGTGAACAATGTTAAAACAAATATTCACGAGTGTTGATGTAACGTTGTTCACTTTCGGCAATCCTATAAAGACGTTTTATCATTCAATAACGTACTTGTCGCTAGAATTTTCTCGCAATGTTGTTGTAAATGATTAATGAGTTGAACACAAAGCGAATCGCGTGCAAAATATCCTTCAACTTCGATGAGGAAATGTATAGTTTCGCTTAGACATTCTTGAAAACCAAGTCTGTAATGATCCACAGCATTAGAAGCTACTGTTGAATGAGATGTACTATCTTCACTATCTTCTGGGTGATTTTGAATAGGCATATCGCTTGGTAATTTTGTTTCTGTAAAAAAATGCACTTATGAATTCTAACTAAATAGTATACCGTATAAACTTTCAAGAAAGTAGTACATTTTAAAATTCATACAGCCAAGGAAATAAGACAAGTGAAAAAGAAGAAAAAAAAAATCGTTGGAAGTTGACAGTGCAGTTTTTGTGTGGATTTTTTTCTCTTTTTTTATGATGTCAAGTTGTAAAGTATCATTTTTTTTTGAAAACACGTAATTTTAACTTGTATATTGTGTTTCCTTTTTTCATTCTAGGACTTTTTTTGTCCTAGGACAATAATAATTAATTCTCCGTAAGACCTAAAGAAAAAAAAGTTTTTAATACAAGTGTTACAACAATTATTTTGAAAACTTATAATAACCTTGTAAATATTTCATATGTCGAATGGCCATTTCTATAATTTCTGTCTTTTCGACCCTCCCACGTCCTTTCTTTAAGTATTCTGCAGGAATTAGTCTACTCAGATCTGCCAAACAATTGTTCATCCTATCTCTTCTCCTCTTTTCTATAATTCTGTGAGACATGGGATCTTGCTGTAATAAAAAGTAACTCTTACTATGTGTTGAATGTATATATTTTTTACGATTTCATTATTAAACTTTCCTCAGAGGTGAATAATATTATTTCATATCGAATAATCGTTCGACAAAATTTTACTAAAATTGCTGAAATATTAATTTCAAACGGAAAGATTCCTAAGATTGGGCCAAATTTAGAAAAAAGTCGACCCAAGTCTGAAACTTTTCCCAAAATTTTCGCAATTTTTCTTTTTCTATGCAAAAATATCTTAGTAAATTATCATCGCAATTGTTATTGTGTCAATAGGAACGTTTTGCTGTACCAATGTATACAAATATACTATAACCCAAAAATTACTGGTAAGTGAATTTCATCAGTATACAACTTTACAAGCTATCTTGTATTCAGGACTCCTAAACACAGGCGATCATCTACTCCCGTGTAAAAATTGTAAATGCGAAAGAGGTAAAAATATTGATTGAGATTGGGTTTAAAAATGACATGAGAAAGAAGTTTGAAACGTATATCGAATGTCGTTTTGAATTATAAAAATACTAATTAATGCAAAATTCGTTTAATTGTGTGTTTTTATGCTCATCCTCATTTGTTTATATGCTCATCCTTATTTATTTTATTCATCAGTAATCTGTCTTTTTTTACAAAATAAAGTCATACATCCAACTTATTATCGTTCAATGCGAAAACAGTAATTCTATTTAATTAATGATCTGATACAAGAACTACCTTAAACCCGCAAAAAACATTTTATCTAATAAAAGACTGTGTAATCACGGATAAAAAAGTTGACGCGCAACCGATTAAAGATCGACGCGTGTCAACTTACATTGAAAAAAACATTTTCATACAAAAATTCTGATCGTCAGAATAAAGCAACGTTTTATATTGATCCGATTGCTAATGACGATTTAATGTCAGTGAAAGATATTTGACAAACTACTATAAATTGATATTGACCTAATGTAATTTAACTGTTAATGTGAGCATGAGTTTCATATTTTTATCATAGAATAATGGTTTTAAACGATAAAGGACGCCGCACGATTAAATAAAATAATCTTTTTACGAAACATCGTTTTCACATTTTATATTTTAGTCAAATCACAATATTTGCATGCAAACTGCATGCAAGAATGCATGCAAAAGTGCATGAACTAATGCATGCAAATTGCATTGCAAATTGCATTGGAATGCGTTTTTTTGGTGTGTAATGATTTACTTTCTTTATATACAGAGAGATTTTGAAAAAAGAACAACATTTTTTTCGAAATAATAATAATAATAATAATAATAATAATAATAATACTGTTCTATAAAGGATGAACATTGTAGGATAACACTGATAAAAATGGACTACACAAAACAACAATCCTAAGCCGTAGCTTCAATAGTCTCAAGGCGATTGAAACTATTGAACAATAATTTTTGTTTGTTTGTAGAAAACCCCTATACTTGTCAATTTACCGGACAAACGGTCATAAATAATAACTCGATTTTCAGTTTGACTACTGTGTTAACAATTCACACTATTGTTTCAACAACTCGTTTTATTCAGAAGATTAAAGTAACAATTGATGAAATTGCTTTCCTAAATGTGAAATCTTAAAACCAAAGTTCTATTTTTCTTTTGAATTTATAATGAAGAGACATTGATGTGAACATGAACTTAACCTTTTATGTCAATTAAAACCAGTAACGATAACGTCTAAATTGAATTTCCAATAGCTCTTCGATCATACATTTAAACTTACAGAATATTACCGACTGTTCCTTTAATCTAATAGCATTCACAAACACTTGCCACGTACAAGAATATATACAAAAATTCGCGATCTTCAAGTATGGATAACTCACACCAAAATCATTAATGTTCACCTCTTTTGATAGACATCGTTTTTTCTTCAATATTCCTGGTTGCGAAATCACTGTATTCACATTGTTTGGCAAATAATGCTGCATATTCAAAATGTTTTCCATACTGTGTGTGACCATTTTCTTTATCGTCAAACAGAAAGCCAAAATTTTGAAACAGAACAAAACCAAACTGCTCTACACGAAACAAATACGTGCAATCAACAAATATGTGTATCAACAATAAAAGCTCATTTTATTGAACCAAAAAGAAACCATGCGATTGAACAATCGGATCCTGGTTTCTGAACGAGGAATCTAAAATGCAACTGAGGTTGCAATGAAAACAAGCACGCAAATCGTTTCGTAATTAATCCGAACGTTATACGTAACAAACTGAGTGTCGTGCAGACGAAGTGAGAAGCGCGACTAAACGTCAAGCCGCTACGCAACCGTCAGCCGAAAGCCGCTGCGAGCGACTGCGAACAAGTAGTCGTGACTCTCGCCCTCTTTTTTGCATCACGTGTTTCGTACGCGGCGGAACAATGCGACTAACACGTGAATCGCTTGTTGACCATTTACGTTATTTTAAAACCAACACCAAACGTTTACTTGTCGATTCACGAGCGAACGAGAGAATTCCAGTTAAGAATTATAGCTGCGAGACAACTTCCCAGTTGCTTCTAGGGAATGACTCATTTTGCGAAAAATATATTAGACTGTTGAACATTTTGTAGCGCATTACAAACACTTTTATATCAAATTTAATTAAATAATTAGTATATATTATTAGAACTCATGTTTTAAGTATATGAAATTAAAGTAATGCTCCAATGTGCTAAAAAAACACCGATTCATTACAATTTAAATATTTATCAATACTTTAAGACTGCAAATATGATCTTTTTTGAGTGCATTAACAAAAAATATGTCAAACAAATTTTCAGTACGATTCACCGCAATTCTCAAGTATAAATTTTACGGAGAGAATATTTCGTTGATTTATAAAAAAAAACCTTTGTTAATTTTACACAATGTTTTTTCAAATTAATAATAATTTTGTTGCATCAACAAAATTTTTGTAAATCGAGCAAAACTGTTCTCCCTGTGTTCTCAGTTCCACTGCTAATACTCATAGATATTTAAAACAATTAAACCAATTCGCAAGCGTAAACATTGCATTAAACATTGTAATTGTAAGTATATTAAAATGTGATATGATTTCCGTTAATGCATGAAAACCAGATAATAGCAGTTCACTTTGATAATATTTAACACATAAACGGTTGCTCTTTTACTGCTTTATCAATTGTTGTAACAATCTCATTCGTAGGTGGTCGCATGTGCAACCGCACGTGATCCTCACAAGCCGTTTAATGTTAGACATCAGATATTTGCATTTCAGGCATCAGCATCGACCATTTGTATCAATTACACAACCGCACGTAAGACCGAAATGTACGCCAAAGAATCTGCTCGGTAACGCTTCAACGGCAAGACAATAATAATGATTTGCAAAACGCGATTCACTGAATAAGAGCAGCACAAAAATTATCAGCGAGCTTCGATTATTAATTATTCACTTGAGTTGAAAACAGAGACACAATGAAAAAATGAATGGAAAAAGATGTAATAAGGTCGAGTTATCGGGGATCCGGTTTGAACCAGTCATGGTGGATGTCAAGCTCAGCGAGAACGTGCGCATTACGAATCCAGAGTTTATCGGCAACTTTGACCGGTCCAAGACTCCTCGGGTCGTGTGTTGTTTTTCAGACGATAACTGGGATTTACCGGATCGAGTCTTTTTATAAACATCGACGGATCTTATCGAGTCTGATACACTCGCTCGTAAACATACACACACGCAGACATCTTTGTCGAGGGTTACTCGAGTTTAAAATACTGCATTACGCAGAATAATGCTAGTCACATTTGTCGTGTCTGAAGAGAAATTGTCAATTTGCAAATTTTTTAACTTGTAACATAAAGTAAGGTTTAATTAGTTATAGTGTTATACAACCTGGCGGTACAACTTAATAATGTATTTAAAAGTATTTTAATTATTTACAAACAGATAACAATTAATTACAAATTATTTCAAGTTCGAAAGTGCAGATTACATTTAAGATACATTTAATCCAATGTTATTTAATGAATTTCGAGATGACCTTTTTTGAAACTGAATTTGATACACAGTTTCTTGATCTTTAGTTACAAATGTCTTCAAAATGTTTCACAAAGTTTGATATATTTTTAACAGTGCACAACCCAGTTTTTACACAATTAGAGAATTAAAAATCTCGAAACAAATTTTAAAACTTCATATTTTTCTTACCAGTGCAATTAGAATTGATTGACTTACCCTCACAGAGAGAAATGCCACGTAATTATGACACAACTTGGATAAAAGTTACTCCACATTAAGTAAATTCAGATTCCACTTCAAACCTTAACGAACTTAAAACCGAGAATTTAACTTTAGAAAATTATTTATAATAATTGCATTGTGTATCATAAAATTTACTATTACCACGCAAAAACTTTTGCGTCAGCAGTGGTCCAAGTTAAAATTATTGAGTATTATGATAACATACAAATGGGAAAATGCTAATGAACTTACCCTGGAGACTTTTTTTTTAATGTAAATATCATCATCTTCCGAGGCTGTAGCAAAGTTTAAGTTACCTTCACAATGTCCCGCATTCAAATTCGTTCTATATACTTCATCTTTGCAGGGACCGTTGTTTAAGCTAGAACAAATAAATGTTTCAAGCAATCAAAACGAAAATACAATCAATAAAAAATTTGTTTTATTATTTATAAAATTGATTGATTGAAACGAAAGTCGCGCAACTAAAATTTTTGTGGGTTAAAAATTCCGCAAATCAAATTGCATGGAAATGCTATTTAAATGAAAACCATGGAACACCATGATTTTGTTTTTACTGAACGCCTGGCTGTTAAAACAATAACAACGCGATTGATCCAATAACAAAAAGTTCGTGACTCAATAATACATATTCGATTTTGAAATACTTGTTTGATTTTGAACAACTAGCAAATGTCGTTGAATCAATTAACAAATTCAATTAAATAGAAGTAGACACAACTTATATTTCAGTGGATAATTAAAATTTCAATAAGAGCAAATTAAATAATATTACATTTTTATAAATTTTTTACGCGGAAAGCTTAATTGCTCCAACCAGAAAAATTTCTCAGTTTAATAACATTTTCGCATAAAAGTGAGGTGATATGGTGATTGCATACAATGGATTATATAGAGTCGTTTAATTGTACCGAATAACAAGTGATTCAACGGATCAGTTGGTAAAGTCGGCACTTAGCACTCTCTACGGACATAAGCGGACAGGGCACACGTGGGTTCGATTTCTCACTAAACGCAACGCAAAATTTTATAGAAAATTACCATCTCTTTATATATAAATATATAAAAAACTTTCTAAATACTATACATTTTTTCTTGAAATTCCACTTAATATTAATGGTTTTAAATGGTATCTTATAAAAGGAACAGAAACATATTTTTTTGCTCGCCAGGATGAAATAGTATTATTCCTGTTTTTGGACGCTAACAGCCTTAGTACGAAATGTACTATTTCTTTAAAAATACGAGTTTGAATCATTTTAATGAGTATAAATTCTTTTAATTCAATAATATATATCTATTATCTATTAATTGTGATGAATTTGTTAAACAGAATCCAATTGGAAAAGTTGTTAGTTTTATAAAAATTACGAAAATGTTTTACAAAAAATACTACAAAATCATTTCAATATTGAATTACTCTTTTTGAAAAGAGTCCAATCTCAATCTCATAAATTGAAACACTTCACAAGAATAATTTTTACAGTGTTATGTGATTGCATCTTCGTATACATACGCCTACATAAAACCATATAAATAATCTTTGTTTTCAAAGTTCCATTTAAATACATACATTTCCATACGATAACGTCTTCAAATTAAACAATTAAATATTCCTTTGCCAAACGAACATAAATGTTGAACAAATATTGAAAATGTTATCTCGATCGTTTAGCATTCGTCATCTACCTGATTATATCTAGTCATGAGCCACAAATACATCTACGCCCATATCTCTTTATCAAACGAAAATTAAACAAAATCTGTATTTTCCACACTAATAAAAATCCACACAATTAAAACTTACATTTCGTATTTCACAGGGACAGAATGAGCCATACTATCCTCCCAATAATTTCTAGTTGCCATCATTTTGCAGCATACAACACTCCTACCTCGCGGAAATAAAAACAATAAAATTTCGCAGTAGACGGCGAAGCGATAGAAGAAGAAAAAAAGTGTGCGATTTGAGACAGACGTTCCGTCTGCGTCAATCACGGTACAACGCAAGCGCGAATGTTAAGACGTTGGTTTACACATTGTCACGTACTTATGTTATCACGTTGCCGGAGACAGAGACTTTCCCTTGAATCCGCTTGCGAGGAGCGCTCGGTTAGTGTAGAGTTTGGTTAGCCGCTGCCGTCGACTCACTGGCACGTCCAAGAGAAGGCGACCGGCCCATGCTACAACTCCTCGCTCGTGTGTGCTTGCTATACGTTTGTGCGTTCTGCTTTGCAAATGTGTACTAGCCACGTGAGTGCAATTTTTTAATTTTTCCATAGTGTTACTCGACACGGTCAGTCACACCAGCATTCCGATCGTTTGTCCTACTAAAAATCGAAATTCGAAACGCCGCAGTCCAGGGGACGGGACGTTACGCCACCCTGATGACCTGAAAAAGACGATTAACTTGTATGAATGCATTTTAGGACTTATGCAATGTTTATGAATTATTCGGTCGCAATTGAGTCATGTACGAACCATGAATTGAACATTTAAATTTTTGCATTTTAATGTTCAAGTTCTAAGATTATGCGAGGAAAAAGTTTGCATGACTTTCGCGAAAATGTTTGCAAAAATGTATGAAATGTTAATCAATGTGCGAACGAACACAAAATGTGTGGATAATTGTTGTAAACATGCAAAGAAGAAGAAACAGTAAAAGAAACTGAATAACCCACTCTCAATTGCCAGCTAGAATGACAAACTTTGTTCTATTTTTGTCCAAACGACTTAATTGAAGAAAGTTATTATACAAAACGTCAATACACTTTCCACTTGTTATAGCATAGCTTTTGTACTGTAGAAACCACGGTATCGGATTGATTATTCGTCATTGCAATATCAACTATTCAGAACATAGTTACTTTACAGACTTCTGATACTGAAAAACATGAATTCCTTGAAAATTAGATTACTCTTCTTTACTTCAAATTTTGTAACTAACTTTTAGAATAGATGGAGAACCATTATTATATTTACTTATAGAATTATTTAACTTATTAAATTTAAGTTTCACGACTTTCTGATATTATTATATAACTATTTTACGTTTCAGGACAGAATTTGACAATTCGATCTAGGAAAAGTGACTCGTCCTTAAGCCTGATAGTTACAACACGATTTTATTTATTTTGCAATTTTATTGTGTAGCGCATTTCTTATGGTTTTTAAAAGATATGATGAAAAACAATATAATGAATTTTGCTCGAGCACCGATGTATCAACAGCAGAGGATGGAAGGAGGGGTGAATAAAAAAAAGTATTCCCGGTGAAAGTATGCAGCAACTACCTGAAACGTTTCTGCCGGTTGGCAGACGCGCCTTGACTTGACAGAGGCTCGGTAGTGGGGTCAGTGATAGCCCTACTTACTAGGTAGACGTGTAATGTGTTACCACTCTAGGTGACACGTGCGCGTGACGTCACGAGGTCGGTCACGCGAGCACCGTGTGTTCGCCTGTAGTCACGTGTCCTGTCACGCGCTCACTTTGCCACTTCCTTCGGTGGCAACCCCACCTCACGAATCGCTCACTCAATCTATTTCTTTGAACGCCGTTTAAGCCGCTGTCTTTGCTTTCACACACTCGCCTGAGTTTGCAAATATACGCGTCGCTTACTTATACGCACACCTGCAACAATTTCTATACACTACACAATACACTTTCGCATCCACGTATCTTAACTTCTCGATACTTCGGTGAATTTCACTGTAATCACGATTAATAACCATTAGTCACTTAATCTCTATCATCAAGATATGTATCACGTTATTCAAAGGATCATAAATGCATTTTAACAAGATGCGTTTTAACGGAATAAGCATGATTTACTCCGGGGGAGGTCAACCCCAAACAAAATATCAACTTTGTTTTTACAATACAAATTTAAAAAATTAGAGCGCAAACAATGTGGTCTTTTTTATTATTATTTTTAAAAATCATTTTTGACTTGCACGATCGCTAAATATTATCCAGATCGGCTGAAAATTGGAGAATTTCAGACTAATGATATATTATTGGAAGAACTGGAAAGTCAAACTTTTTTTTTTTTAATCAGTTTACTTTGAATATAAACCTTTGTATCTAAATTTATTCATTATCTATACGCAGTTCACTCTTTTATTTCTATACATCACCTAAATAATCATTATGCTAAAGTAGATATTTTTTTTATAAATTTATTATCTATTCATATGAAATGTACAATGTTTATCTGACAGCTACTAATATAAATCCAACATTAGAATTATACATGGAAAGAAATATTATAGATCAAAATTATAAATTTTAGCAGTTCATCTATAATTCAACGATTAAAATCGCAGACTGATTTTACAAAAATTCATTGTGTCATCGTTTGTAAATATTATTAAGAGCAAATATTATTAAGAAATATAACAACAGTAAGCATAAAACCTTAAACGTGTATTTTACGGTCAATAGTTTTTGCAGGCTAACAAAACCAGAGAAAAAGGTTTTTAAATATAACGTTATTAAAATATTAAGACAGCAAAAATAATTCGCGGCACTTGAACCCTGAAATGAAAACGATTACAAATCAAACTTCACTATTATATACATTTTTTTCACATTTCGGACAGTTTGCTTACTTCCACGCACGCGTCTCCAGTTTGATATTGATGCACTTTTTGAAAGCAAACTCGTTGCGACAGTCGTAAGACGAGTTGACGTAACTCCACCATCGATATTTACTGCTACCGATTCAAGTGAAAAAGAGAAAACATTATGCTATATAACTAAATATTGCACGTCGCAATATTTAGAAGTCATGAAATTCCTACTATCAAAGGTTTGACTTTGAAGAGACGTCCAGGTGTAGAGAGGGTGGTCAAACAAACACAACGAAAAGTAAAAAATTGCACAAAGGAAACGATAAGCTTAAAAAAAAAACTCCGCAAAATAAGAAAGTACCAAAAAGGTGATGCAAAACTGAACAGGAAATTGAACCTAAAAAGAGCGACACCAACATATGCGAGAACGTGGAGTTCCTCCGCACCTACGTTTAAACGCAAATAATTAAGAGACTTTTATTTTATTAATAATTCAATACGATCATTTTTATCAATAATAGTATTAAGGTTTTCATAAAATCATAAAACTTTTATGCTTTCAATCTGTAATGTTTCTCTCCATGTAAATACAAAGTTGTCTGAATTCATTTAAAATCATTCAAATGAAACACTTAGCTCACATCAGAGGCGGATTAAAAAATTTGTAAAAGGGAACAAGAAATTGTAAACATTGCAGTTAAAAAGAGAAAGACTCTGCACACTACTCGTCTTTTTCCAACTTCAGTGTTTAAAAATTCTTGTTTTTATATCATGGATTTTTTAATCCGATACTAGCTCACATACACAAAATCATGTATATCATTTTTTTTACAAAGAAATACATAAAAATGTACAACATACATTTTTGTTTCTTTTTTTTCCGTTTGTAACTGTCAGTTAGAAAATTAAGACATAATGGATGCTTACAAGTTTTCGTGTTGATCGATTACAATAACTCTCCCTAAGGATCTAAGATATTTCAATACAAACTCTGGTGTTATGATATGAACGGAAGTAAGAATGCACTATTGAATTTGTTAAACTAATTAAATTTATTTAAAAACATAATATAACTTGATAATAAAATGAAAAGGTAAATTTGTATATAAAAAAATTTTCTCACATTCATGAAAACAAGAAACGAAGTCAAAGTGCACTTTTGGATCCACCATCTTTTCCAAGCATTGTCTCAATTTCAAATCATAGTTATTGTATTGCGATCATCGATCACCAAAAAAACTTTATGCTCCAAGCATTTAAAGAATTATTTAAAGTAATGTGCTATAAATGACAGTCTTTCCAACATCTAGCTGATGTTTTTTAAATAAAATTTAAGTTGAAAAAAAGCATCTGGTACAGACAATCGACATCAAATGAAATGAATCAGTGAAGTATAAAAAAATGTAACCAAAACAACATTTGAAAAAAACAAAAATCAATTGAACGTAAATAAAGAAACTATCATTTTTCGTTTCATTCGCCCCGTTCTTCCGCACGTTCCTCCGCTCTTGCCTTCATTCTGGTTATGAAAGCTTGACCCTTGCTCTTTCGGAAATTCTCATAAGGATCATTTAAATTGACACCAACCCCTTTATATTGATCATTTCTGTCACGAATTTCTCCACCAGAAATCGGCGCTTCTATTCCTTGTTCATTTGCACCTAAACCCGCTCCGCCCCAACCCATCTTTTTTAACAACTGATGGCCTTTGTTACTTTCGTCCAGACTCATTTCTTGGGTAGCTTTACTGTACGTTGAACCCCTAAAAGGAGAACTTTGTTCACTAATTTTATATTATTTTTTTATTAATAAATAATGCTCGTGTTTAAAAATTTGACATTGTGAATAAAAAACAAGATATTTTTAAATGTATTGAAACTGAAATGTTTACTTACAAGAAACTAGGAGGCGTAGGACTCCTTTCCAATCGTTCCATTCTCCTATCAGGACTACGATCCTTGTTACTATTCCTCCGTCTTCTATTTCTATTCAAATGGTTGTTTCGATTGTTACGCCTATGATTGTTTGATGGAGAACGTGATCTACTTCTAGGTTGCGGCGATCGCGACTTAGATTTACTTCTAGATTTACTTCTATAACGTTTCTTTGGCGGACTAGGACTTTTAGAACTCGCTCTTAAGATAGGTGATGGCGATTTTGATTTTTGCCGAAGACCTGCCGCGATGTCATCCTCCTTTTGTTTTCGCGACGCGTTTTTTGCTTTGTAATATTCATATAGACCTAATTTTTCCCAGCCATCACTGTAAATTAATTATCTTCCATCAATTATTACAATATAAAATATTTTAATTTTATGTAACTGTTAAATGGAAAATTTATATGAAATAATATTGCCCAATTGGTTTCTATCCACTTTTAGATAGACATTATAAAATCACCGTAACTTTAAAATTCATAAGAGTTTTAAAATTAATAATAATTAAGTACAAATATTATGACCCAAATACTTCATTATTAACTTTTAAATATGTACCTATCACGAGGTGAGTCATGATTAGGTGGTGCATAAAATGCTTCAACAGCAGCCACTAATCGCTCGCTAGGTGGCGCTGGTGGAGGTAAACGAATAGCATCTGGGTCCAAAGGTTTATATTCCCCATCTTCTAATTTGATAAGAGGAACTATCAAACCCGCAGGTAAATCAAAATAAGGCATGCTAGGTATCAAATCCTCCATCGATGGTTCATGGACAACTGGCGGTGGACCAAATCCTGGCGGTGGTTTTGAGAAATCAGGCAAGGGCACATTGGCAAATGGTGCTTCATTATTTGGAGGTACTCCCCAACCAGGAGGTGGTTGACTGAAATTTACATCACTCGCAAGAGGTGGTACAGTATGGGCAGGAGGTATATTTTGTTGATTTTGCTAAATAAAATAAAGTATTAAATTAATTTTTCAACACAGAATGATTTTTTTCGGCTTTGTCAGTAAACAAAAAGTTACAGTTTACTGTTTCGGGATAAAAATTTTCACCTTTCCCTAAAAATTGATAATTACCATTGGCGGAGGTGGTGGTGGTGGTGGCGGTGGTGCTTTAAGTTGCTGTTCAATTGCCATTTTCTGCTGTTCAATATTTTGTATTTGTCTCATAGCATGATTTACAAAAGCTTGATGTTGAGCTTGATAATTGTCAAATGTTTGCTTAGTCGAGTTGGTAATGGGCGCAATAGCTGATGCATATTCTGATACCAAATTTGATTGATATTCTGACCAAGATACACTAGGTTGTTTCAGTTTATCAATAATACCGTCATCAAAGTAATTGTTTTTCGATTCCCAAAGGCTCAGTAGTTTGTTAAGTTTATTTAGTTGTTCTTCTGATGCTGCTAATGAAGTATTACAAAACATAGGAACCACAACGTTTTCCATCGCCTTACGAAGATCAACTGATTTTTTCCTGGCACTACAAAAGCATTACATTGAAAGTAAATTCATTAAACATAAATTTTAATTTATGTTATCGTTATGTATTAACGAATAAAATAATGATTTCTTTAATTTCCTGTAATCTTCTTTTAAATTTAATCTTATTCCATTCATTTTAGACACATTCTTTGATCATCCTTTTTTCATTACATTTTTCACTGTTTTCTGGTTATTTTTGCATACATAAAAAACAATTCTCTGTATACAATCATATTCTTGCACAATTCCAAAATTTTTGCAACATTCAAAATTCATCGATACTGAATACTTTAAATACAAGTTGGATTAAAATAAAAATAAGAAAAAATTGTATAATTTATATTTCAAACTTACCAATGATGTAAGACATCGTTTACCAAGTAAATAATGTGCAGTTTATGATTGAAAGTCGTTGCTTGTATAACTCTGAAAATAAAACACTACAATAAGAAATATTTCTACAAAAATTGTAATCTCTGTAAAGCACTTGCATACTTTTTCAATAGATACTCAGCAATAACTTGATTGCATTGTATAGATGTCGAGTTCTGTAAAATCCACGCTTTGCCAGCACTAATACTGTCCTTTGTACAACTATCAATGATTGGTTGTAAAATTGCATCAAAAGCTGTGAGATCTGTGTTGGTGCTCTGAGCGTTATTTCTAATTGATGTTTCTTGCGCTTGCCTCACTGCGTCTTCTACACGACCTTGTTGTTGCGCCATTAAAGCCGCATGCTGCGCTGCAAGATTTTGTTCTGACTGTCGGACTTGTTCTTGCAATGTTGTTTGTTGAGACTGTAAGGCTGCAAGTTCACTTTGCAACCATCCTGGAGGACCTTGTACCGGTGGCACCAGTTGATTTGGTATAGGAGGAATGGCGGTCCCAGTTCCCATTAAGGATGGTGGGACTTGATTCGATATACCCACAACTGGGTTCAACCCATTGTTTTGAGGATTCATACCCATATTATTGCTCATAGGAGTCATCACAGGTGGCGCTACTGTCTGTGGTACATTCATACGTGTATCTCCTGTGTTAGAAGCTGGTTTAATACCCTTCTGTTTCAGGACTAAAAAAAAGTCTTTATTTATTACACTTATTTTTGATAATTTTATGAAATTAATTTTTCAAATGCTTCGTTTGGAATTGTGTGTTACTATTGTATCTTTTCAAAACTTTTAAAAAGATAGCTATATATGTATAATCAGAATTATTTATACTGTTAAATCAGTGATATGAATTGTTGCTGTACTGAAATGTGATAAAATAAACAATTTGAAAATGTTATACAGTCATAATGTATATTGTAAATGAAATCAAGGAATATAATTTTTTTATATATAACAAAATCTTGTTTATATTTATATGTATTTGCTTTTTTTTATATTTGATTTACTTAAATATCTTTAAACAAAGTTTAAGTCTGACTTTTTCTTTAAATATGATAAACATTACATACTTGCTTGTTCAGTAGTTACTTTGTACTGGTAATAGTTGAAGTACTCTCCACCAAACAAGAATCCAAACTTAGGATTGTCCTTTTGTTTATTCTTGGTCATCTGCTCAAATTCCGGACCATTTCTTGCGACAAACTGTGCAAGTTTGTCTATGATGTTACGCAGCTCAGTGTCTAAACATTAAAAACCCACAGTTTAAAATTAGACCAAGTTTCACAAACTGATATTAAAAGTTCATATCTGGTACCTTATGACTTATGAAGAAGTAGAACAATATTTACAGAATATTCCTTTAACCATCTTAGGCTGCAGTTAAACCTTGACTTGAATCAACAATGAATTTGATGAAATGATTTTTGAATGAAGAGAGATGACATATGAATAATTTGGAATGAATTTTCGCATGCACAATAATAAAAGAAATGTTACATTTTTTGCATAAACAAAACAAATGTTGTGCATAAACGTTCCGCGTGATTTCCCAAAATTGATTTGTCATAAGTTTGAAAAGATCAATCTTGTTGTCTCAAATGTGAAATGAAATAGAAACAAAAGTCAGTGGTAACGAATTTGCAATCAATTCGGCCGAATCGTAAATGCCGACCAGACCTAACCTACAATGAACTGCATGTTGTGCAGTAAGAACAAGAGGTTTGCAAAAAAGCAAAAGACCTATGATGTTGATATGATTGGAGAACTGAGAGTCGTCGGTTGAAATTGTTATCATGATCATCGATAAACAATGTATAATTTATTTTTCATCGATTAAACACTCATCTAAACAAAAAGCCTTACCTGCTGGAGCCTGGTCCATCTTATAAGTTTCCGGGCATACGAGCTCACGCACAACCTCGTCAACGACGACACTTCTGTCAACGCGGCGCGCACATTGTCGTTTACGTTCACGAAAACAACAATCGAGGATTTATTAAACTTAAACGATATCGCCCAACAAATTTGTTAGACATTGCTATACAGCAATCAGGGATGACCAATTACAACTTGCAGCTATATTTGCAGTAATCATTCATTTCAAATAATTTCGACAATCACATACTTCAAATCAATTTCTGTCATGATAAAACAAAAAGACTGGTTATAATAAATGTCACCCATGAGAATGAAGTGATTTTTTGACAAGTTTTTTCAATTTTATCTCGATTTCATATATCGATTGTAATTACCGATTAATCGATTGTAATTGCGCGATCTAACTTCTGACTAGAGATTCTAGAGTTCAAAACACCAGGATTCCCGAATGTTCATATTTAGCTTTTTTTTTCTCTTTTGTTGCTTTTAACTGGTAGCAACGGGCGTCAAACTAGGAAGTTCATATGCCACGACCATACTGACTCTTGATTGAAGTATAGTGGCTATATTAGTTCGTCGGTATTGCCAGTGTGTGTTCATATTTGAAACTTGCAAACAAACTTAGAGCAGCGTTGTAAATAAACCTTTATTTAATTTGGCGCGCACATATCAGCTGATGGTAATGTAGAATTCTCCTTTTTTCAATATTTAAAACTTGAAAACCATTAGATGATTAATTTTTAGATGCTGCATTATTAACAACTACACTCATTTTAAAACTGATGTTTTTGTTATTTTAAAATAAACACCAGTCAGTTGTAGATAAAAAACTTAATACTTTTTAATGAATTTAGATAATAATTTTTAGACTACTAATAAAATTATGCTTTCACGTTTTTAGGTGGTAGATATTATTATACAATTATCAATTGTAGACTATCATTTATTTAGTCCAAACAAAAATTTAATGTCATATTGAGTGCGTTTTTGTTGGCTTCACAGAATTCTGTGAAGAAAATTATGACTAATATGATTGGCTAAAATTTTCATCAACCAATCAAATTTCTCATAATTTGCCTCACAAAAATCTATGAATCCA
>JABFOV010000208.1:0-47541 GCA_022817685.1 Aradophagus sp. ZL-2020
TAATAATTGATTGAAGCAGAAATATACTAAATCAATAATTTATAAAAATAGAATCAACAAATTATAGAAAGAAATTCGAATAATTCTCTTGCGGGCCATTTTATCATAGCCTATGGTATATGACATTTGCTATAACAAACATATAATCAAATACGAAACATTTTATTTTTCACCTTATAATTGTGAATATGTGAACTTTTTAACTTATTGAAGTTAAAAGATATAGTAAACATTGAATCTAAAAAGAAAAAAAGAAAAAAAAAATTAATAGTTTCTATTATTTTTCTTTTTGTATCTTTAGTGTTTACAGTTCAATATTTTCGTGCAATGACTTTTAAATCAACTTGTGCTGTTAAACTTATTATCAATGCATCTATTATTAACTTCTTTTAAGATAACTTTATATGTACTTGAGTCAAACATTTTTTATATCGTATCAATTATAAATAATTTTATAATGAACATATTTCCATTCTAAAATCGTGTAAAAAAATGTGATCTACTAAAAATATATTTAAAAAACAAATTTTAAAACAAACTCAAAAATATATTATAATATAATAAATTGAGCATATTTTTTATGTAATGACATCGATACAACGAAAGAACGCTAAAATATGAAATCTGTTATACGAGAAACATTTTTATCAGTGATATAAATGTTGTATAACGCTGATATTAAACATTTTATTTATAAATAAATTTTAGTCAAGGATGACTTTCGTGAAGCTTCATCGTCGAAATCTTTTATCTCATCATACTTCAACCAGGCTCTTGTTGCAGTACTGATTTATCTTTATCTACGTCAGGTTTTCGCAGATTTCGCCGTCTCTGTCATTTTTACAACAGAAACGCCTTCGGCAATACGGGTCTTCGGCGGTCTGACGTGTTTTTTGTGAGTGCATACCACGAAGCAGCTTCCGAAACAGTAGCCGGTACTTCGGTACAGTCCTGTTAAGAGAAAAAATACGGACACGTCGCATCATCCGAACAAGCCTCGCTCCTCTCGAACTTATAAACATTATTCGATTCTTTTTCTCGCGATCTTATCGTGAACAATATTACAAATTTTATCAGTATTTTAAACATTACAGAGCATTGTATAATAAAAGATCCAACGCGAATAAGAATAACAGAAAATCTTTTTTTTTTTCAATCACTTATAAATAATTCAACATATGAATAAGTGTAACTCAACTTTACCGACTTTAAGCCTACAAAATACCTTCGACTATTTTATTTATATGTTGAAAAGTAATGCAAAATCAATAGACGTGCTAAAATATGGATAAAGCAAACGAAACGTTACACAGACATTGATGTCCTAGAAAAATTAACTTTTGTTTACCCCGCAACGATGAACTCGTCGAATTTTTAACTTAATAATTAAGTCGATACACTTTACAATCATAATAGTATTATACCACTTGTTTGAATAAATATGCTTGCCTGGAATTTCACTCGTTTGGCTTAGTAAATCACGACGCAAACGATCGTCAGCATGGGAATAGATTTTCGAAAATCAGTAATCGCCAATCAGTCGGGAATTGATCAAGTTTGTGAAATTCACGGTGAAATGTGATGCACTGGTGTGCATGCCGGGTGTGATAAAATTGTCGCATTCTGGGCCCAGTTGACCCTCGTTGACACCGTGCTCGGCTTAGCCGTTATAGTGTTAAGTTCACGCATACATAAATCTAAGTTGGCGCATATGGCTCAGTAAGCAGCACGCGAAATTGCGCACGTGCTCAGATTCCATCGGAGCCAACGACGGTTAGATCATCCGGTTTACTAGACCAGCCCGAATGAGATCCATTTCAGCTTTAAACTATCTAAATCAGATTTTAATATCTTTCCAAACATCGCGACGAAATATTATTGCTGGCGTAATTTGTTCATTAAAGATTTGAAGTTAAATAGCAATCAGCTGATTAGTTTGTAGATAATTAATTAATAAATCGATTAATTTGAATATGAATAATTATCATTTCTGATTGAAGGTGTTATGGAATTTGTTACAGAGCCAAGCATTGGCATTGACTCACAAAGCCACGCCACCTTCGAGACCAAACAGCGTGCCTTCCTTGCCGAGGAGTCCGCAATCTCATCAATCTCATCAGCCAGCTCAATCGCAGCACGCCAGCCAGCCCTCATCTGTTCACTCGCATCAACCACAGGCGACAGTTAATTCCGCGCAAACGCCGTTTTCGGCGCACAATCAGCACCTCAAGCAGGAAGTTAACTCTAGTCCAAAACAGGAAGGCTTTGACCTTAGCAAAACCACTTCGGGTACCGGTACGTGTAACCACTTTTTTTAATCACGAGTTATTTATTCCACTCGCTGAACCGCACTACGTACATATCACGTATGTTTTGAATAATTCAATTGTAAAATATTTCCGGACGACTAAGTCGAGAAATAAAAGTTATTGTTTTAAAGTGAAATATTTTCAATGAATTTCATATATTGACTGTAAGATGAAATGTTTAATTCCGAAGTATTACATTTTGTTTTGGAAGATACGTTCCTCAATGCAAAAGTATTTAAAAAGCAGCTTATCAACTGTAGATTAAGGCCAACCAAATTTATTGGTAAGAGTTTCCAAATTTAACCAAACTAGATTTGGTATTTTTAGCTCTCCAAAACTTCAGTTAACGCAAAACAGCGGTGTACGAAATTCGCGATATCCCCTTTTACCTTGCTATAGAATTTACGTTCATTGAGGTTTGTTCAACTGTAATATACCTGGAGTTATTGTGGGCTGTCAGTAGGGCAGTGACAAATTTAAGCGGTTTATTCCCAGGTTTAGGTTTGTTAAAAGTTGATCTCAAAAGCAGTTGCGCTAGGCGACTGCCAACTCTTGTAAATAACTTTGAGATGAATCTTAATACGAAGTTCTGTTTTTGTAATGTAAAGTAGCTAAATGGTATTGCGGATTATGTCACGGTGTATTCGTTTTAGCCATGCATTTCTCATTTATGTTAATTCCACTTGATGCCACTGTCGGTATCTTAGCATTATTTTAGCTAACCTCCTTTATCGACATCATTCTTTTCTCTCTCATATACGTCTTAGAATTGATACTAGATTGCATAAGCGCTTCATTGGGTGAACTGAATGCATTACTTAACAGCTCCTTTCTGGTACTTTTTTTTTCTTTTTGATTCGACGCTTAATCTTTCATAAAAAGAAAGATAAAGTAATAACAACACAAAATGTAACTAAAATAAAGCAGCAAGAGTAACCATAAATGAAGCTTTTGTAATCCTATACATATAAATATGTACATGTATACATATACTAATGCTAATAAAACAATTCAATGAGATTTCAATATTTATGCATGTATCTGAAATTAATTTCCAGTAGTTGCAATGAATGTACATCCAATTTCATAACATTTCTCAAACTAAAGTTTCCGCGAATTCTTATGACACCGAAAACTATTAGAAGTTACATAGATGAATTCAAATATGCCTGTCGCGAAGAATAAAATTTCTTCAATGATCAGTCGATGCAGTATCGATAAACTATTGTTTCGGCAACAGTAATCTGCAATCAAAATAAGATTGACAATCGATTCTCATAACCTCATAATAAGTCTATCACGTTATAACAACATCCCGATGCACATTGAATCGTGAATTTCAACGAAAGCAAACAAAACACAATCAGTACCGGCATTAATGACGTATATTTCTCGATAACTATTTGAAATATACAGTCATTTGAAACATAATTCGTAATTCATAATTTATAATTGTTATCTACCCTCATATATAAACGAATATATTATTTTCTTTTTCCAATCGCTGATAATAACTCCCAAAGAAAATACGGTAATAAAGTCAACACTATATATGCAGTTAAATTAATTATTAGAACGAAATGAGGAACGTATTTGAAAACCAAAGGGAGCGACGTCGGTTCTACCAAACCCCATTTTCATCGTGTAGCTACTTCAGTCAGCCAACCCATTGACACGGGCAATTCTCACGAGCGAGATTTCCCGTCAAATATAGCGTAATTCGATAAGAAACCCATAAGTGAATGTGATTGTTTGCTGGCGGGTCGATAGGAATCGTACGATTTGCATTTCTTTCGCGAGCGCAATTTTTGCCGGGTGCAAGGATTATCCGATTACGGTGGTTTGGAAATGAGAATGCGTGTGTATAGGCGTTCTGCCGGGATTTCCTTGATCCCACTTCTTATCCTCTTCTGTTTAAATGAGCTTATGTGTGTAACTCGCTCTCGCGTGAGCGTGCGTGCGCGCTCGCGTAATTGTGCATAATGCGTGAGCACGCGTGTCCCGCAGCGAACAGGGGGGCTGCGATGAAATACGGGCACGAAGTGAGACGTATTAGGTAAGCCGAAGGGAGGATATTGTGACCCTTACAAACTAATCCGGATTAATTTCGAATCCCCGGCTGCGTGGCTAGACGACCCGCGAACGCCGAGTCCTTTGACTCGCGCTCGTAATCACTTGCCTGCGTCGTTTTCCAATCTTTAGTTCGCTCACGTGAATCAAATTACGCCGACCGAGAAGCAGCCTTGAATTCGACACATTTAACGGCCGAAAATTATTGAGATGCCTATTGAAATGCACTTGAAAACCTCTCAATTTTTATTCAAGTAATACTGAACTTTGATGTTATTTGCATAGCAAATAGTGATGAAAATACCAAGAATGAAAAATATATCAATTGAAAAATTCTTTAACCGAATATAATCAACTTGAATTATTTTTATTGATAAAAATATATATCTTTTAATGTGGAATTCCATTGAAAAGATTTTCCTTGGTATAAGACTAGCTTTGTTGTGACAGAATATTTTGAAAACAACGATTTATAGCTCACCCTAGAATATAAATAGTTCGAATCAGTTGATAAATGAGTGAAAAATCTTTTTACTTATTTTATTTGAATTGTATCAATTAATTGGTAGTATATAATTGTATCGTTATAAGTGGCAGTTATAATTAACAGATTATCACTGACATGCGTTAATAAAATTTTATATTCTTCCTGCGATAATCTTTTAACAACTTTTTGCTGCACTGTTGACACCCTATATATGTGAATATGTTCCAGTTTTCAACCTGACCACACATTAAGCTTGCAAAATCGATATTATAACTCTGAGTGCTGTTTCGTTTTACGAATGGATTTACGAGGCAAGAGACAATACATGTAAACGAACGAATAACGCTCAAGAATAACCGTGTGCCTGAACGGCATTTGCATGTTGCACACCATCGATGAATTACTTACGAGTCACGTATGATCTACAACTAAACCTAATTCAGTTTTAAATCGAATAAACTTTTACTTTATGTTTATTGAAAAAATCAGTGTTACTTTTTTTATAACTAAATAAATTTTTCAAGTTAAAAAATAAAATGGAAATAATAGTCACTAAGAATTGTTATTATAACTACATTTTATAAATCCACTTCTTTGTTAGAATAATCTTGATTGAAAAAAAAGAAACTTTTTAAATTCGTTCAATGTCCAGAAGCAAAACAAAAAAAAATAAAAACACGTGATTTTTAGTAAAAAAATTTCAAAATTTACAATTGTTATCTCGCTCAATTGTTTAAAAGAAAGTACAAAAGTTCAATGCCAATATTTTTACAATACTATTTTTTTCTTTGAAATAAGAATTGTTAATAGAAAACCAGAACTTTTACTAAAAGATAACACGTTCAACCTGTAACTTTGAATTGCAAATTGCAACCTTAACATAACGTTTTAAGAATGCAAGCTCGAAATTTCGCGGCATCAGTTGCAAAATAAAATAAAAAAATAAAACACAAGCACGCGACAAGTTTTTATGTACAACGCTACCGTAGAACCAAATTGCGTAAATTTGTGCATAGAGCCACTTCGCCGATATATCAATCCGTCGATCAATCAAAAAGTAGTAACGTTAATGCAACTCGGTAACATGTGTCAATCTAATTTTCAATGAGCGTCTGCGCTCGAACGTAGGTCTCGGCTGAGTATCGAGTAGTGAGCGGATTAATAGCGCGTGTAATTGATCTTTTGTCCGGATGCATTGGCCGCGCGAGCTAGGAAGCGTGCGTATTTCGCGTTACACCCTGTGGGTGACATCGCCCGAAGGAGCGGGCGCCGGGGCGATGCGGGGCGGCTCGGGATTATCTGGCTTGTGTGCGTTGGATTTAGGATTTGGTCGGCTGCTGCCTCGGAGCGCGTGCGCGCGAGCATACAAACACATACATGCTCACTCGCACACACGTGCACGCAAGCACGGGCAATAATCCCGGATTAATCCCGTCACACGAACCTGGCACACATATGCAACGCCGGGGCCAATACTGCGAAATCGAATGGGGCCAATTCGGGGATTTGGAGCGCCGTCGGATAGCTACTTGCACGCACACGCCCGAGCACGCTCGGGCGTACAAAGCGCGGATATGCGCTGCATATGTATATCCGCGAAACGTACGTAAATTAATATAAATATGCAGCGCGGCAAGAAAAATGGTCGTTTTATGATCGATAATAATGAACGCGGGCGTTTGCTGTTCTGCTTTTTCGATTCCGAATGAGCATGGATTGGAGGCAATGCAATTTTTCAGAAATATGGATTCGACGGGGGAAGGGTGAGAGTGCTGAGTTGTTGTAAAAGCAAACGTTGGTGCAAGCAAAGCGACATGTAAATTGTGAAAACGTATTTTTATACGAAGAATGGGTAGAGCTATCGCAATTAGTGACGGGTTTTGACCGGAAATAGTACACTGTACACCAAGGGAGTAAAGCACATGTTTACTTGTATGTCATATACGATCCTTTATCCCACAAATGTGGGAAACAAATGCAGTTTTAGTTCATTGAATAAAAGGAAGTAAAGTAAAGAATAAAACTTTTTTATAAATTCTTCAACAGTGCTTTAAAAACTTTTGTACATACACGTTTGACCTTAAATGTATTATAAACGTTTATAAAGTAAATAATTCAACAATCAAAATTGCTGGAAACATCAACGTACATAACACGTTTCAGTTTTATACTTTTATAAAACAATGCTTTGTCGTTATTTTCCAATAAATTGGAGATGAAATTGAAAAATGAAAAATGTTTCCTGCTTTTAAAAAAACTAATCCACTTAGAGCCATATACTGTATACGACTACAGTTGAAAAATTACTTGGACAAAAATGTCTTAAATTAAGACTTTTTAACTTAAGACTAAAAAAACTGGTGTTGTGTATGAAAATACTTCCGACTAGGATTGCAACAACAGAGACAAATGCTTAGGACAAAAGAAAACAGCAAATGAGTTGTACATAAGTTTGTCTCCTATAGTCCTACTCATTTATCCTTGTTTTAAGGAACCCTTCTTCCGACGGAATTTGTAACAGCGCACTGTTCTTTAAATTCGTTATAGTTTTAAATTTGTGAATCCCAATTAATAAATACATTGTATTTTTGTTTTCCTAATTTGATGATCATATTTTCTTATGTTGAATAAACATCTTAACTCCTTAAAACAATCGAATGGTTTGTTTTATATGTTAGTTAAAAAACATTCGGAATATTCATTTACCTCTTGGACTCATTGAAAGCAATAAATTACCAAACGATCGCATTGATTTAGCCCGGGTTATTAACGCTATGCATTTTCCGTCTCTAATTTTATACTGCACGTATACAAAAGCGTGTGTGCGCGCGGGAACACACACACACATGCACCAGCAGTTCACACCACACACGGCAATCCTTCGTTTTTGAAGATAATCCCTACAAGCGGAGAACCCGGATAATCCCTATACTGAGCCACGTATATCCTTTTGAGGGAGCAACGTACGTGCACGTCTGACCGGCTTTCGGCGTGTATTGGTGGCGGATACAAGCGCAAACCAAGACACGCTTACGACTGCAGCGGGCAACAGAGGAGGTCCGCGCCAGAGCACACAAGGTTTAGAGGCTAAGCGGCTCATCCCCAGGAAGCTTTATGTCTCGGTCCGAGTCGTCATCCGCGTCGGATGCTGCGCACATTTCGAAAGATATCGCGGCCTCTGGATCGCCATTATGCGTCTTTTGTTGAACAGAAAGCCATCCCTTCAATGATTCATTATGCGCCCGGACGTGAGAAAACAGTCCCGGTTGAGGAACGCGCATCTCTCGTTTCCACTCTCCCTCTCTTTCCAATATCTTATCATTGACCCATCTTGTTCCTATTTTTAGCATACGTGTTGAGCAATGATAATGATTTTCATCGCCGTTAAATTGGAATGATGCTGGAGCATTTAGAGATTTCGATGACGATTATGTTAATGCAGGTTAGTTGTTTGAGGCTTTTCAATGATTGAGATTTGTTCGTTCGGCACGATCGGGGATAGTAATTGTGGTTAGATGGAAGCAAAGAGGTTTTGAGTGTTTGGTATTTGTTGGACAAATATTTTTATAATGTATTAGATTCTATTATTGAAATTTTGCTGATCAAGGTCGTTGATGGTCCGATAGGTTTTATTAATATGGTAATGAATGCGAGTTTGTGAAACTTATTTTTACGATAGATAGCTACATTTTTATCAGAACACGAAAAAAAGATATGTTACAGCAAAATATTCGTATATTTATTGTATCATCGTTGCATTGAAGAAACAATTGGATTAATTTGATAAAAAAATCTCTTTGATTAACAATATTCATATATTTGAGGTGTTCGGTATAATTACTGACTGCTAATTTATTTTAATATTATATTTTGTTTGATTTTAAATACTTTATTTAATTTAATTATAAATTATGCTTTAACTAATAGAATAATAACAAACACAACTGTATGATTATTAAAAGCGTACTCTGCTTGTACCGTATTGCCCATACAGTATGTTTATATCAACTAAACGATACACTGTTTGCAAATCATAAAATGCAAAAAACAATTCCATTTCCATCTTTATCCTGAGTGATCATTTTTATCGACCATTAATCGATCCCTAAATCTTTTTCCTGGAAACGTCAACTTTATTACAACTATTATGAAACTAACTACCCACGCAACGTCATAGTGCCCGCATCAAAACATCAATTTCTAAATGATATACCGCTCAAGTTGGTTCAAAGCCGGGACCGATCGACGAACGTCGATTAATTATCGAAACGATAGCGCGAGGCGAAAGTCGAGTGGACAAAGCTGCGCCGATAACGGAAGCGCCATCGAACGAAATATTGCGCCGCACTCAAAGCATTCGTGGCGGCTCGCGCGGCCAGGATAGCAGGACTTCCGGGACTTCCGGCTGGAAATGAAGAATCGCTCGTTATTCCAGACGTAGCTGTCCCGGCGTTTATTTATTTGAAAAAGGAATCTTGGGATAAAGAGAGAATCGCACGACCAGAAGATCAGCAGCGAAGGAAGTGCTCCGACGTCGGCCCCCTTGCCCGTATGCCACCCTGCTCCGAAGGGATTTCCAATAGCTACTCGACGGAAACGGTCCAATTATCCTTTCCTGGGGTCGCGTTATCGCGTCCTTGGCATGGGCTCCTGCAATCCTGGTCATCAAGGGTCAGCTACTATCCTTTTTTATCCCAACACCTTTTCGCCCGACAACGTCGTCTCCTTGTCCTAGGTCAAGGAGTAAACACTCTCAGCCGAACATTTCAATCGACGCTCACCCGCTTCGACGTCCGTGCGCAAATCCTCCGATTCAGCGCGAGAAACGTTTTCAGTTTCTGGGTTAAATTTTCAGGTCCCGGGGGAATGAAAAGTTTAATCCAAGATCAATACAAATAGTGTTATAAATACGGCTGGATATATGTCGCATTTATTTTCACATGGTTGCATCATCGTGGTGATAATACGGAGTGAATATATTTTAGGTCAACTCCGACGTTCCATTATATTGCATTGACATCGTTGATTTGATATAATTTTACGTTAATCCAACATTTTATTATTCTCGCAACATACGGATCACACTTATTATGTGGATAGAACTAATGAACTACATGGTTAACTACATGAGTACAAGAGAAGGTATCTGAAAAAGGTGCCCGAATCAAAGGACATCGGAAAAACATTCCTTGAAAGTAAAAGATCTGAGCCTTAACATTGATTAAAATACTTTATACTGTAAAAAAAAGTCAATAAATTTTCGTTATTTGAAATTTCCATTGCATCTATTTTATCGTATCATTAGTTTACATGCTCCTGAGCGATATTTACAAAACGAGCACCGGATTGTCCAATGCATGTTAAGTAAACGCGCTAGTTTGAATCTTTCGTTCGTTAGCTTTGTGATAGTCTGATACTCGTTGCTTAACGCGCATCGGATAATCCGATGTACGTTGAGTAAATATTACTGAACGCGTAATCAACCGATGATACTGTAAAAATCAAGCGATTATTCGTTGTTTTAATGCAAATGATACCGAAATATGTAAAAACAATTAATGCATGAACCTTTTTTTAGATAAACGTTAATTTTTACGTGTTCATCAATTAAGGCAAATCAAAATCATTTAATTTTACATTACATTGATACGTCTTATAAAGACTAGGACATCTCAAGGAATCAGCGAAGGCAAGATCATTTAAAACATTCGTAAAATCTAAGACACTTCAAAATATTACGAAAATTAGGACGTTGTATAAGATAAATTGTAAATTATTTACTTTGCAGTTTTCCGCAATATTATTTTGATATCCTTTTTTTCGTAAGATACATCAACATTGATTACAAAACAAAATTTCATTCCACGAATCCGCACTCTAAAACTCAAGAAATCGCAAAGTCGTTATATTACGTTGCTCCTATCCTAACACTGGATTGATGATCGAATACAAAAGCGATCGCCCCGAAAGATCGTTAACAGGAATCGTACGAGCGCAGGAAGGAGGGAAGCTCGAAGCGAAACTGGCCAGAGCTCGATGATTTGTAGGCCTACTAGACGTCTCCCGTACCAGGAGCGTAGGAGTGGGCGCGCTCTTTGATGCGGCGCGCGCATGCCTGCCGAAAATTGTCGGCCAAGTATGCAAATCGAATCCTTTATTCGATACCTGACGGATTATTTTTTTTGACGCGGCCAGCAGGACTCGGCCGCAGGTGAAGAGCGCGCTTGAAATTTCGACAGCGGCTCGTGACCCAAATAAGGGCTTTTGTAGGACCCCCGGGATCAGGCGATCAGAATCGAGCCGCGCCGGGCGACGCAGCGCGCACGCAGAATGCGTGGACAGCGCGTCCCACGGGACGCGACGTGTCCTGCGGGATGCGTATGTTATCCTGCTAGTTGTTTACGCACAATGTTTCGAAAAAAAAGGACCACGGGTGTGGGGAACCATCCTCCTCTACATATTCAGAGGCAGACGAGATGACGCCCGCCTCGCTTCGCGGCCGCTTTCCCCAGTCACCCTATTTGTGTTTGTTTCTCATCATTTCGCAACCTTTTTGCTCTAAGGACAAGTCGGCCAGTGTGATGGTCTATTTTCCATTTCTAACAATCAACTAGAAATGTTTACTCGATTTTTACTTTTATGTTTATGCTTTTTTTCAGTCATTGAATAGGATTGGATCATTTGAGAATCTTTTTCGGGGTTTTCGATATGATTCATATACTAAGGAAATTTAGAAACAATCGCGTTTAAGCTGAATATAGAATAATTAATCAATCAATAGCCGGCAGTTCGTAATGTATATATAATTAAAACTTCGATCAATCGTTTAATCTTCGTTAATATATCGAACATGTAATAATAGTAATTTAATTGTTTTTGAACCCGAGGGTGGAATAGGGATTGCAGCAGAGTTTAGTCACACGATATGAGTGATTAAATTAACGTAGAATATTAATGCAATTTATTATTAAATTTCGGCGCGGAGCATAAATGTTACCTGATATTTGAAATAAATCCGACCGCTTTAATGCCGTTATTTTTTGAATTTCGATTGATTAATTTATTATTTCATTTTAATCCACTTCATGTTATTTTTTAAATAACAAAAAAAAAGGTTGCAATTATTCGTTATGCGACGAGGCAGAATTGTATATTACAAATATAAGAGTAAAAAATTCTTATGCGAGATACATTACATTAATTGAAACGACAGTCAGTGCAGTATTATGAAGTATTATTTAACATTGTGAAATACAATGAATAGTCATCTGTAGCCAGACTTGAGTACTATTTGAAATAATTGTAGTTTAAGTATTATTTACTTCATATATAAAGAATGTTTTTGCCTAAGTATTTACTGTTTCCATTTTTTACTTGATTAACTTTTTTTCACATCATATAATTTATGGAATTTCGGGTTCGTTAAAATTATTGAACATGAAATTGTTATGATGTTAATTTTACAGGCCAATATTTATTACTGTAATGTTCGTTTGTTTTTTTTCTGTTGTCCAAATAAGTTCTATATCTTGAAACGTATCAAAAAGTTCGAGAGAAATTTAACAGTATGAGTTTGTACAAAAGTTTAACAGTCACATGATTGCCAGAGAGAGATACTGTGAGTGAGAAAACAATGTATTTCTCAAAGAGAGATTGTGCGCAAAATACTATTTTATATACTAATGCAGTAATGGTATATTTCGCACGAAGAAAAATGAAATCATATCCTTACAGACAATCAGAGAACATATCAAAAATACGTGAAGAATGTGTCAAATCTATTATCTGTACTGATATATGAATATAAAAAAGATCTATATGTTGCTCTTGCGTCAGATACATTTTATGTCATTATTAGTTGACGACATAGGTGTGACAGACGTCTGACTTGCGCGCATTATCCAAACATTTGTCATACTAATACTAGACTACTACTAAACAAGCGTTTAGAGCGAATATTGACAACAAATTCTCTTACTTTTTAATTAACTCTCACTAGCTCTACATTGTATTTCCAGTTTCGATAAAAAAAATCACTTTGTAAAAACAAAAATTTCTCAGTACTGACGGGCCAACGGTTGACATTTGACGTTGGCTTACCATTGGCCCTAGCTAGATTTAATAAAACATTGCATTTTTTCATAGACATATATTTTTGTTCATGAGTAATTCACTCAGAAAATAACGAACGATGAAAATACAGAAACAAAAACGTGCAAGCGCCACAAGTTATTGGAACACTCGAACGAATGCGCAGGCCGATCGATAATCGGACAATTTCGACCGCGAGTCGAAAGCACTTAGGCAAATCCGGCGCGGCGCCATTAACCCCGAGCAAGCTGATCCCCTGGAAAAGCGAAATCTCGAGGAAGCGACGCGAAGGAACGGCCGGGCAGTCGCGGGAGTCGCGCGGCCGATAATCGTCTGGTTCGCGTCAGGATTTCGCGAGATTTCCCGGGGGTTTTCCTACCAGGACCGTAGAAGACCCGAGGTCCCGACGGGCGTCGCGACGCGCGCGCTGCTGCGTCCCTGTTATCCCGTCATGCGTATATCCCTTCTAAATCGCGAGCGCCGCCACGGATAACGCCAAACGAGGCTCGTCCAGCGAAGATTAGCCGGTCACCGCGCGAGACGACACGCGTGCTGCGGCAATGTGGGTAAGGCTACCGTGTGACCTCTCCGTTCCAGGAGAGTAGGATAATTGTGGAGGCGGAGACGCGGCCGCAGGTGCCGCGAGGGTTGAAACAAGACGAGGGTGCGAACTCTCGAACAGTCATTCTTCCCGTTCGATCCCGCCGCAATGACCGGTTTGGCTGATGATGCCGTATCGTAGCCTCGCTCCTGGCATCAGTATCTAAGAGCTCGCGAATAGACGAGTTCTGTGATATTATTTAAGTAAAAACAAATTTTTTAGGAAAAATCAATTGTACAAGTACTTCTTTTTTTTCAAAATTGAATCAACTTATACGTTTTTATTGATATTTTAACATTAATAAAAAAAAATTGTGAATCATTTATAAGTATGTTGATATATATGAATCTGTTTTGACAAATATGTAATTCGATATATCTTGTTCGTGATATACACACATATTCGTGATTTTAAAATATTTTCAACAAGCCACTACCATTTTAATGAACACAATAACGAATGTAAAATTTCTGTACGAATCTTTTTTCTTCTGTGCGACTACGTTTTGGAACAAAAAACTTTACATTAAAGTTATTTATTTTTTATCATAATTTAATGCATCACACGGAAAAAGCCATGCTGAATTTGTTTTGTATGCATATGAAAAAAATATATGCAATTAATTCAAAAAGTATAACTATTATTTACGTGCAAGACTTATTGTAATGTTAAATTAAAAGAAAAACATTCCTGCTATTTTAAAGTTTCTGAAATAAGTAATAATACAAAAAAATTATCTGTCTTATCAATGGATCAACGTAATCACTGTTGTTTTTAGTAAAAAAGAAATACATGTAAATATTTTTATTTTTTTTCTTTCTTTTTTATTTTTCTCAATTTGTATTTCATTATTTCTGATAATATCCTTAGCATATCTCTTTCCATGCTTATCCTCTTCTTAGCCCTTCAGCGCTCAAGTACAGCATCGACTTAGTTTAGATCGTTATACTTTCATAATATAATCTCCATCGTTTGGGAGATAAATGCGCGGAATAAATGTTTTTGATTATTTCAAAGTGCTTTTACCTAAAATCAATAATTTTCATGATAAAGCTTTCCATACAGAAATGTTCTGTCGGACAAAGAAAAAAATGTTATGTAACCCTAACATAACTTATGTTTGAGCAACCCAAATAAATGTTGAGTTCACATAAATATGGATTATCCTTTTATGAGTTATGATAGAGTAGCAAGACATTTTCTCTATAGATCGGCGTAGTGAAAAGACAACACAACGTCAATCGACGAGGTTGACCTAACGTTGAATCTTCGTCAAAATAAATCCCGTCTGTCTTTCTCAGTTAAATTTTTTACAATACGCTCGTACGTTTGATAAGAAATATTGCTTTCAGAAAGTCATGTTTGCATTACAAAAAAAAAAAACGGGAAAAAAGTCTTTATTAAAAAGAATCTGATTCCGGGATCAAGGGGATTAAGCTTATCCGCAAGGACACAAAGACGCAGAGCTCTGTCGCTATCGTACTTTAATCATCGGCGCATGCGATTACGCCGACGGAAATAAACCTCTCGCATATTTCGTTAATTAAAGTCATAAATTATTCCTGGGCCGTAGCATTATTTGCTCGGCGCAAAAAGTGCAAGCGACGAAACAAACACGCGCGCCCGGCCGGGCGCTCGCTCGTCTCGTTTAAATGAGTAATATTTCGAATTTTCGTGAAACATTCGTCAAAAGGTAATCAATTAATCACGAGCTTATCATCATTCGCATCATCATCGGCCAACATTTGCCGGAGTAACGTTACACATTTCAGACTCGGCGGCGCAAAACGAATTGGATTCAGTCGCAGTTTGATCATCCGTCAGCTCTTTGATCAGAATCATCGAACAAACGGCGCGGCCGCGCGTGTGTGCGTGCGTGCGTGCGTTCGTTGCATGCCAGGTATCGTATGCCCGGCGAGGCTGGATTTCGATTTAATCCTAATCCCCGAAGCGGCTCCGACGGTCGCTCGCATGCACAATCCGAGATTAAAATTCGCCCGAATACGCCGCCGCGGCCTCTCGCTCTTTTTTCAAACTAGATTCAACTTTCTTGCGCCGACTACAATTTACACGTTGCCTGCCTTATGCGCGAGATACGGGCTTTTCAAATTGAATCATTAAAAGTGGATTAACGCGACTCGCGCTGTTTAACATTCGACCTTTTTCATTCGTCGGATTATGTAAAGCGAATTTTATAACAGCGCAAGTCACCGGAGGAACGGATCAGTTTATTCAACGTCCAACGAAATCTCGTGTGAATTCCATTTTTTTCTCGTTGCAGATTCGTCGTCGATAAAATTTGACCATGAACTTTTCTTATTCGAGCAGTAACTTGGAATTGATAACGAAAGATAAAACTGTTATACTGCCACAATTATACGAGAAAATTCTTTATTCCTGCGACCGTTCGGCTAATCATGGCATCTTCCTGCCTAGTCGACGATATCGGCGGCAACTTGCCGGACGAGAAACCGTCGTTGGAAATTCATAATTCACGTTCTTGAGCGTAATCCGGCGACGGCGTCAATGCCACGCAGGGGCGTGTCTATAATCGGGACCCTTGGCCCGGAAAAAAAGGCAACAACATTTTATATAAAAAGGACTTATCCCTTGATCGGGGATTTATTTAACTATGTCCCACGAGCGGCTTATCCTGAGGGAGGCTTTGGCTCCGCGTCGGATAAAGGGGAGACGTATTGATTTTTAGCTCGAGGATTAAAGCATAGTTCGATCCGTTGTATGCTGTTGCGTATTTTACAATCACTAAACGAACTATCGGATTTTCATCGGCCATGTAACGAAACGTTGCCGAGGCCTGAAATAGTTTCGGTCTTGCGCACGTCGATTGGCCGACGTTTTCTCGACGTCATGTTGCCGCGGAATTTGTGGAATTCCGGTGATTCGCAAGAAACGCAAAAACGAGAACGCCTGCGGCGCGCGATCGCCCGAAAATCTCGGCAATTCCGGGTCAAACGACCGGTTTCGCGAAAGTCCGCTCAAAGCGGTGGCGCGAAACGCCCGAAAAACGTTTTAATCGCGACGTTAATCCGGTATTAAGAAAGTACGCTTCGCATTCAGACAACGGTCCCGCGGTAGAAACACCGTGCCTTTACGACGGCTTACGGCGAAACTCGGCTTGCAAACTGAAAGAGATAGGACGGGGGAGGGGCAAAAAAAAGAAGCGAGCGTTTTGCGCGGTATAATCTTCGCGTAAAAGCTGCGTAGCTTTGATTAGAGCGCATTCCCTCGATGGTCCAAAGTGCAACGAACAAGATGCTGCAAATCCGAAACACGCGTGATAAAAAATATTCTTTTGTAGCGCACGGCTTTACGGACGACCGTTATCTTCACGGGTCACCGTCAATTGTGACTTAATCTTCAGCTGCATAGGAGGAAGAAAAGGCTCTGTTTATCTTTATCTGTTGTCTACCGGCAGCCGATCTGAAATACATGGGAACGCGCCTTTGAAGGCCAACGTTGTTCTCGCTTCGCGGCTTTCAGCGGAAACTCGGAAAAAGTAACGCGTTTTTCATTGTACAAATTAGAGACATCAAATCGGGAGCATCAAGTTTAATCCGTTTGTGAATCTGGCCAAAAATTTTCCGTAAAATAAGAGGCGTTTCAAATTGAATCGCGATGAAAATACAGATTCCGAATACAGGTTTGTTTGCTTTTTTCGGGACAAATTTTATCATTTGTGCTGATCAGCGTTAAATCGCAGAGTCAGAAATAATTAAGGATGCGATATTGAATGAAAATAAATGAAGCGAAAGGATAATCAGACAAAGACGCGCATTTTTTGAAACTTTCGACAATTCCGCCGTAGGAAGTGCATGTGTGCATGTGCACTAGCAACGTTAATCGTATTAGGGATTATTGCGCGATTAAAAATATCCCCGCAAGATAATCCCCAGAGGTGGCGATGCTATGTGAGTGGCATTAATTTCGTTCTTTATCTTGCTTCGAGCGCGGCTATCTGCGTCCGGCCGTCTCTCTCGCGCCCGTACACTGCTCGCAACACAAACGCACTGGTGATCCTTTGCGTATCCGCGCAGTTATATTCCGCTTTCAATTCATTTACCTCGCAGCTACATCCAGAAGTGTATTTCAGATCTGAAAAAAGTACTTTTTCAACCGGCCGCAATGTATTTATCGCATTCATCGTGGGTCTTAAAAGGCTTAAAAATCTTTGACGGCCGGTTATTACTATGCGCACCAAAATAAATATTTCATTACGTCGGAAATCCAAAGACACGTGTCTCGAAACGGCAGTAGTAGCAGCGGTCAATGCTACTTGAATGAAAGTTTAAAGAAAAAAGATATACTTTTATTAAAAATGAATGTTTTTCTTCTGCTAATTATAT
Organism: Aradophagus sp. ZL-2020; assembly: GCA_022817685.1. Classification (NCBI taxonomy): domain Eukaryota; kingdom Metazoa; phylum Arthropoda; class Insecta; order Hymenoptera; family Scelionidae; genus Aradophagus; species Aradophagus sp. ZL-2020. The sequence continues at coordinate 17,923 of JABFOV010000208.1, forward strand.
TAATGTATCTTAAAATGGACATAATTTGACACGAAAACCTTGATTACTTTTATCTTAAAAATAATATTATGAATTAAAATTGGTTAATTTATTATTTCACCACTACAATTAGTGTCTTATTTTTATCTGACAAAGTTACCGTTACCTTAATATGTTGAAATTTCTACACGAAAATGAAACGATGAATCTCATATTGTGGCCAATTAAAAATAGTGGTGCGAATTTCCTTAGACTTTTAACTTTTCGCGGCAATCATTTATCAAAAAACACTCACGTTTTATTGAATTCATTACACGAGTTTTAACACATGAAATTATTCGAATCACCGTTATTTTTTAATACAAAGTATTCATTTCATAAAACTTATATTTAAGACTTAAATTGTATAATCGCAAACGAAAGCCATCATAGTTGAAAATGTTTCTTTTGTATTAACGCGCAGTGAAGCGAATTTCTATCCCAGCAATCCTATTTCTTTCTTATGCAAAATCTCCGAACGCGTAGCGTGTTAAGGGATTAAAAGTCCGCCTTCGTAGGGTCAGCCGAAGGCTCGCAGCGTCTAACAAGATTAGCCTAAGACGCCGAGTCCGCATACTTCGAGGATTACTTATTATGTATTCACATGATCTATTCATGGAGATCTAGTTCGCAAGTATGACGGACGGAACGCAGCGTGATCGAATATCATTGCCAGAAATAATTCACACGGCCAGTATGTCGTGACACCATTAGCTCAATTATTTTTCTCATTTGGATTCACCCCTTGATCGATTTTAGCGAACAATTACTGCAGCCCGAACGTACACGTTGCCGATCGAATTCAATTATCTGACCGCTAATTGCGGCATTCGTTGAGCTCCGTTCGTGAGATTCGCAGTACCAAACTATCGAGCTCTACAACCACGAATGCATCTCGGGTCGGAAGAAAAGGCAAAATAAGCGTTGGAAAGACGTAGACAATACGGAACGCGAGGGGAAACGTTATCTTCCCCCGACACTCTACTTCAAGTCGAGATACGAGAGACGCGGCTTTAATGTCTTTTCTGGTGTTTTGATTAAGTGAGACGGCCACCTGGAGGCGACCGAAGATACGGACGGATTTGAGTAATTGTCACGTCTGTCAGGCAGCGTGGCCGCAAAAGAAAAAGACCGCGATAACGTATCGCGCTGAATCTCGCCACTTATCGTCCGCGCGGTTCGTTACGGCAACATTCAATCGCCGAGAAGAAGCGTAACGCGCGTTCGAAGCAGATTACGCTAATCAATTAATAACGCCTGTTTACCGGACTTGGTATGAATGAATGAATGAACGTATTGATTAAGTGGATCGCCACGATAAACCGCGCGATTTACTGACGGAACTTTTTTGCGGACTATCGGCCGGCGATATTCAAATGACACAATTTTTTCAACGTAACTGCGATAGTCCGAAGGTTAAAGGGCGCCGTTGCAACGTCGGAAACAACGAGAAGAGCTGACGATGTGGCGGTAGGAGTAAGTGGCGGTTTCGGCAAGGGGTTGCTCTGATGCGATTTCACGCCGGATTTGCCCAAGATCTTTGCTAAGGAGCCCCGAAGCCTTCCTCTGACCTTCCTGCCGAGGTCGAGAAGAAATCAAATCCGCGGTTCTTTCCATTTCCGTCAGTAAATTTTCATCCCCCGAATAACGCCGGATCAGCTGGTTAATTTCAAGTTGCGAGGGTAAACATAAATTTGGTTCGCTGACCGGTGCAACGGGAAATTCTGTTGATGGAGTATTAAAGGTCATTGGTGATTCGGTGAGGGAGTATCGATCGGGCCAACGTCACGATTTAGGCACCTTACCGGCGAAACGTTTCGAGGTTGATCCCGACGTTTGCGCCAAAGAACGAACAGGATGACGTGGTAATCTCGAGGGGGTGGCTCTCGCGCACGGCCTTAGCTTAAGCTTAAGTCGCGAGGGTTTGCATACAGCGGAAAGCCTTTGCAAGACCGGCCCCCCACACTCGACCGATCGACTCAGCAATGAGTCTAATCCATGAGGATTTGCGCGCAACTGACCCTCAGAACGCCGGACTTGAAGTTATTCTGCTCGGCTTATTGTTCGCCTGAAATCGATCTGGAATGTTTAATGAAGTCGATCGAAATCATTGATGAGGAAGAGCAACGGTAATCTGAAGTGGAAGCTGACTTGTTCGTGTCTTGCGCGTTCGCCTTTGTCTCCTCGGGATCAAGTGTTGCGAAGCAGTCTGCCGAGGGTCGGATGTTTCGTCGGGAAAGTAGACAGACGCGATGAAAATTCGGAAAAGTCCGACGCTCGTATCGGCGCGGTAGCTCGTTGCCGGGATCAAGAAATTAAGCTTCTTAGCTAACAAATTTGCAAGGCGCGGCCCCGCGGTTCCTCGTAATTTCGATTTTTGACGCGCACGACGGCACGAGTGTATTTGCCGCAAGCGACGAAAATATTACGCCGGCATACGTGGCATGTGAACGAACCGGTGCTCCGGTCTTATTTTCCGTCTTGTATAAGGGCTTACGCCATAAGCGTCTTAGGCCAACTTTTAACCCTTCCCACTGGCGCTCGATTATGTAGATGTCGACGCCAAGTTACGGCCGCGTCATTTTTCCGGCAAAGCGATTACGTCGCCGCGACGCGCTCGACGGCAACGAGGAGGCACAGTTTGATCGCGAGCGAATAACTCGGCGATAAGCCTAAGCAGGAAAGGGAAAGCGTGGGCGTTTCGGTATCGGCGGCTGATCCGGCGGATGTCACCGCCGCAGATAAAAAGCCACTCCAACTCTTTCGACGTCTTTATCTGAGCCGGGCTTCCCTTTTTTTCGCTTCCTCCTCTCCTGTCTCTCATTAACGCGCGCCAGTTATCGTCATAATGCTCGATCTACTTTCGGCCCGCTTCGTTTCCAGCACGTGGCCACGTCTTATCGAATTCGGTCTCCGCCGTAATTCCGAATCGTCCTATAAATATACGCGTCGTCGCGCGACGACAATATGTTAAATCTTCGTCGAGGCCTTGGAATCATTCGAGCGTAGAGCCAGCAAGGCAGAAAAGGTCGGGCTCGTTATCTTCGTCTCGGCTTTTTCGGCCACTCGGGCGATGCGACCTTGGATTATAAAAATCGCCTCTCCGAAATCAGAGCGCACTCAAATGTCAAAGGAGTGCTGAAGAAATATAGCGTGATCCCGCTACGTGTTAAAGAGCGACGCTAATTCCGGGATTTGGAGGGTTTCGTCGCGTGGCCAGTGGTATCTTATAAGCTCCAAGGTTATCTCATTATGCCTTATCTGCTAGTTTCATGTTTACTTAAGCCACGGAGATTAGATCGCACGCGAACTCGCGCGACAACATGCGAGGATTTCGCATGGGTTCCCGCGACCGTGTTGCGCCAGCCGATTTCTCTCGCGCACCTACAGCCGAGCTCATGCCTCGTGACTCTCAATGTCGGCCGAATACGGATCCACGCGAATTTCAACTTGCGATCGATATTTTCGGCTCAGCGTTTCGCGCGTGATTAGCCGCTCCGTTTGTTTTCAACGGTCGATCAAAAGAACTGTCGCAAGAGAATACGTTCGAGGGCTTTATTTCGCACGAGCCGGAGAATGAACTTACATAGCTAAGTCGCTAAGACGAGCGGGAAACCTTAGTATCTAAATAAATCCCTCACGCTTGCCTACATTTTTGTCCGACACGTAGCATCGTCGAGCCAAGTTGGTACAATTATCTTAACGGCGGATATCGTCGATCGTCGACGATTTTTCCAGCGCGGCTCTTCGAGTCGACTTGTAAACAAAGAAAGCGCCACCCGAACGGCATCGCGGTTCTTCGAAACTCATCGCCCGGCTGTCTGCTTATCTTTGACAGTTGACGACAAAGGTGAAGCGGTCTGACGCTTCCGTCACATTTCCGTCGCGCGTCCACAGAAAAGATAACGGAAGTCCGATAGACCTCGTCGGATCGCTGACGAGAAATGAGAAATGCCTTTTCTTCGTCTTCCTCATTGCGGACAATTTTGACACGCCCTGTGTCAGCTGGTCGATCGAATAGTTTCGTCTCTCGTTTAGCAATGTTTGTAAAATCGATCAAACGATAAAATGTTACGTCAAAATAGTTATCTCGGTTGTTGTGGTTATATCATAACATGTTTTCGAATTTGATTGATTAGAAGAAACAACTGTAACGATCTGTGTATAAAAGGGAAAAACGAATTTATTATTGAATAGATGAAATTTTTAATAAAACGAACCGATGATAAACATGACGTAACATTTGTAGGCAAAGTTGGAAAGAAAATTGTCGTGAGCGTTCGATGCACGCTAGCAAGCTGTAAATCGAGTTGAAAAGCAAAGGGCGCCTGGATAGTCTCTAATAAATGATCAACTTGACGTCGTTCCGTAGCGCAGACGCAACATTGTAAAATGCTGCCTTAAAGCAGCTGATCCCGGTACAAAGACGTTACCGTAGGGAGAAGCTTTAATGAAAACTGTACATCCCTGGATTAGGGTAGCCAACGGACAGGAGGACTCGGGCGATACGACCTGTTTCATCCAACCTGTGCCGCGGCTCGGACTCGGCCGCTCTCTATGGTCAGCGCTGTATTAGATGGAAGTTTGAGCATTAATACCTAATAACGGGCGCCCTGCGCAAATCCTTTGTTGGTCATCTTAGTCCAGACTTAGCACCTTCCACGCTGCAAGCCGAAATAGATTCAGCGAGCGCGATCATAAATCAGATTACAAAATTGATTTCGCTATCGCCGAATCATGATTTATAAATTAACATGATAAAACCGTGGAGCGACTTATTTGGTCCCTAATCAACTTAGCGGGATTGACTGGTTGAATTTAATCATTTGGCTCGAAACAAAGTCGGCCCGGCTGGATACATATAACCAAGTGTTCGTTTATATGTCCGCGGGCGCATATACGAATTTATACATATATTGGTATATGACTTTGCGTAAGACGCTTTGGGATAAAAACGAGTGGCTCGAAATGCCCTTTGACGTATAAGTGCTTCGGCTCGGAGCAAAGTTGGTGTATTGCGGTGCGCGCTTCTTATCGCGGATTGCCCATCTCTCTCGGCGACTATCTGCTATCTAACGATCTATCTATATCTGCTCTCTCATTCATAGAAAGGTTCTGGGATTACGCACTGAAGTGGGATAGACTCCGAGACTTAAGTCAGGGTTAAACAAGGATCGTCGTCATTGTGCCGCGAGACTAGGCGCCATTGTCTTGGGATAGACGAGTGGATCTGCATATGCTTAGCGCGCGGGTTACACGCTGGCGGATTCTTCTTCGCCCCGCTGTCGTTCGCCGTCTGCCTGCTTCATCTACCTCCTTCTTACCTACAGCCATTCAAGCAAAATATTCCACTGCTTTGTACCTCTGACTTGAATCTAAGTAAATTCTCAAGTTACGGTGCCATTGTCGATTCTCGCTGTTAATTATCGTAGTTATTGTTCGGCAGGCACGAGATTTTCCTATTACGACATTCAAATTCCGCTGACACTTTTATTTTATCCCTTAAATTTAAGAAGAAACAATGTTATATGTGGACTTTTTCAAAACCAGAACAAAATATAAAAAATATCACTATAAACCTTAAAACTTGACGAAAACTGTACAACAATTATTCATAATTTTAAATTTAAATGACTTAATACAGAAAAAATTTCAACAAAGATGAATTTTACGTTATTACTCTTAAAACGTTCACGTATTGTATTTAATTTTTGAATGATTGATTATTGACAATTTAATTATATTAAAAATACAAACTCAATCAATTATGTCAAATTAGTTTTGATAATTTAATACAACAAAATATTAAATCAACTTCAATTTAGTTTAAAGTAATCAAATAATGTTGTTAATTCAATGTCATCGTTTCTTAGCATCTAGATAAATGAGACATCGCATACATTTGCATTCGTTATCGTATACGGAGTACAAGATTAGGAAAAATATTACTGCTTTTGTCAGTAAAGTATGGATGTACTTTTACCAAATACATAAAGGGCTAATATTTTATTTATTTTCAATAATATATCCACGCTTTACTTACAAAGTAAGTACTTTTTATTGCATCGTTTTTCTCCGTTGATAAAAATGTATTTTCATCGCGTTTTCACTATACGTTCTTCCCACGGAGATTTCAAAAGTTTCATAGTAATTGTCTCTAAAAGTCAATAGAATGTCTACAAAACAGCGTATAAACCGTTTACTGACAAACCATTTACTGGCTTTTTTTGTTTCAGCTAAAAGTCTTCCGGTTCATTGTGTCGTAGAAGCTATCCACAGTATTGTCGAAGCTCGCTCGAGCTGCGCTCGAGAAAACTGGCAAAGACCGCATGTAGAAATAGATACATACGTCTTCATTCCGGCAGTCATGCCTTTCCAGGTAAGGAATAAAACTCGACTCCCTAGATTTCCGATTGACCTCGAAAGAACGCACGTAGCGCGGTCGTGTGTTTTTCGCCGAAGACCGATGTTAAACACGAGCTGTCGAAACTGCGTGAGGTCCTCGCTCGCGATTCCAGGCTTAACTGGAATAATTAATTTTTTGCCAGTGAGACTGTAAATATCCTATTTCAAACTGCGCCTATTACTTTGTTTAAGGATCTAGTAGGCGAGGCTCTGCTGCGCTTGGGCTACCCGAACGATTTGATTCTAAGCGCCAGGGGAAGTATCGTTATAAGAAACTGGAGACCGTTGCCTACAGAAAAGGTAGCTGATGACCCACTCCTAACCGTCGGCGACATATTAGCCGAGCTCATCAACCTGGCTACCTTAAAAATTCAGGTGTACCGATCGAGACCACCGCCGCCTAGTCCAGCAGCTGAAGTCAAAGACAAGCTATTGAGGTTACTGCTTCTGCACAGTCACGCACTATTAGTATCAGCAGGATGTCCCCTTGACGAGGTAAACATTCGTAACTCTATATCCAATTCAACGGCCCCGTTTCCCTATTCGTAGACAACGCCTAATGTGGCTACAACGTGATTCGTTGCCAAACAACTAGCCGCTCCACTGAGCCATGTAATCAACTTTTGATTATTTATTCAGCATTTGTCGCATCGCTAATGGGCCATCGATTGGGCCGACCTGACCACGGCGGAGAAAGCACCGCGCAAATATTGTTTCAGCTCCGACATTTCGACGTTCCGCTTCCAATGAACAACGACTTTCCAGTCAACAGCGTGGCCACGGGGGCCGCTTAAAAATGTATAAAATGTAAATCTAGTCAAAGAGTGTTTGTCGCCGGGGCGCCTAATCTCATTAAGAAGTCCTCCCTCGCTGGCCTTCACTTTTGCACCAGAGCCGCAGCGGTAATCTTCGGCGGAAGCGCGCTCGTGGTTTCCTGATCCCTGCCTTAAATAAATGCTCTCTCGGTTACGACTCGCCAGCCAGAAAGCCTCCGCTCGCTTGGTTCCCCTCTTTTTCTTTCTTCGCCTAATCTCGGCCAACTTGCGACGTTTCGGCGCGCTCATTAATCGGGCTCGCGAATCACGTTACCGGGCGCTTTTCGCGAAATTAACATTTTTCGCTTTCGCTTTTCGCTTGTCGGCCGATCGGCTGGTCGATTGTTGTTAATTGGACGTTAACCGGATAGCACGCGTGGCGATTGGTTCCCGTCCGAGGAGACGCGCTTTGAATAAGAATTAATTGAAAATTGCTCGGCGATGAGGGGTGTTTCGCGGAACATGTCGGCGAAATGGGATAGCGTCTTCGGCGGAAGACTCGGGCAACTCGTGGCTGCACGAAGATCTCATAGCCGTAGCGTATGATAGGATTACCCTTTACTTTACCGAATTCGCAGCCTTCATCAAAAGCCCCCTTCGATATCGACAGAGAGGGGTATCCCCGGACCGGTATTATCTAAGTGCACTCTCTTTGAAGATCCAGCGCCGCCCATCCGATGAACGCTAATGCTGCTCTCGTTGGTCTATGATTACCAATTTTCTCTGACAGACACTTAACAGCCGAATTTCCAACTTGAGTATCCGGCTTGAGTTATAAAATAGTCTTGGCTCGAACCCGAACGGATGTCGTTCCGGGCTATCGATTATTTATTATGCAACGGGCTTTTATTTAGCTATAAATAATCCGCGGCTCAATCGCCGAGACGCGGGCGCACGGAAGAGTCGTGGCAGTTAATTTACTGTTAATGAATATGTCCGCAGCGCGAATCCGCGGGCTTATTTACGACCAAGATCGAGGCATAAACGAAATAAAAAAGAACATTGAATCGGGCTTTATCTTGGCGATTGTTTGTTTTGCCGGCCATTCGAGTTATCCGCGTTTTGCGCGTAAAACGATTTTAATACGTGAATATGTTAATTGCCGATGGCGTGTAAATCAATTTTACGTGGCTCGTGCATAAAGGGTTTCGGTAATTTACCGATCACGAATCTAAAAATCATTATGAATTTTAATTACATTGGCGAGGTTTATTTCAATTATTTGTTGCTAATTTGACAAAATTAATTTTGCGATTCCTAGATTTAATAATAAATTTATATTAGGCATCATATTAAGTTTATCTGTTATTTGTTTAATGATTGCTTCGGTTGTATATTTAGAAATGGACGTTAATTTAAGTACCATTAAATGCCTGGATGTTTTTTTTTTTTTCGGTTATAATCTTTCTTTTTTCTTTTTTTTTACGTCAAGTCAAATCCAAGCTGCTTCGAGGAATAAAATTCTTCGATATAATTCGTCTTAAACGCAAACAAAAATCCGTGTAAAAACGTTATCATATTCTGACGTCGGCGGTTTGTTTTCGAATGCAGCATTATAAAACAATAAATCGAGAATGCCGCTAAATACGAATAAGTGCAGCTGACTAAAGTCGCTTGATTTACGACTGATGGCTCCTGCGAGATTGTCGTATTACGTTACGAAATTAAATACATGTAAATCAGGCTTCAACGTTGTCTTCAAGATAAGCCGCGCGACGTGGCGCTGTTTGCCGAATGATTTCTAAAATCTCGTTGATGGCTGTCAAGTCCTGTTGCATTTGGCTAATTAAGAACGCGGCTATAAACGTCGGCAGACAACTTTTACGTAGGCGTAGCGAATCTGCACGCTACTGCTGGCTCGATTCGCAGATTACCTCGTTTAACGGCGTCACTTTAATCCTGCCTGTTTGTTCGTTATTGTAAATCATCATGATAACATTCACAGTTCTAAAGTTTCCGTAATCTAAAAGACTTTGGTGTTTACTCTCGACGGGGGAGTTACACTTTGTTTCGTTCAAGTCTAATTATTATAATTAGATGATGAGATTAACGCTTTTCAGATCGACTTTTAACCTTTCCTCGACTGAAGGCTTGGCGTCACATGTATTTAAAAATGATCGGGTCGTAAATTAAACTTAGATACAGAACAGGATACTGATGAAATTAAGTTAAAAATCGCTCCCTCATTCATTGCAAAACTTTTTTTTTTCTACGATATATTTTTAATGATAAATTGTCAAATCATTGCTAAAATTATTGCAAATTGTCGTATTCATTTAAGTAAATAAAGAGAATAAAATTATGATTATGATGAATTTAACTTGTCTTAATTTTCAGATGACCCTGTCTTCCTTGTGCAGAGGAGGGAATGATTTATCCGAAGAGACGAGACGAAATTTTGAAAACTGGTTGCAACAGCAGCATTTAGGTTTAGGACTGAACCCTATGATCCCTTCCACTAACCATCATCCGACTCAAAGCCCCCAGTCTGACGGCACGGGGCCAATAGGTCCTGGTGGTTCGATCGGGCCGCCGCACCCTGGTCTTCTTCCATATTCTCACAAAACGAGAATGAGAACCAGTTTCGATCCCGAACTAGAACTGCCCCGCTTGCAACGGTGGTTCAGCGAGAACCAACATCCATCGAGACAGCAAATTCAACACTACGTAACAGAGTTGAATTCATTGGAGTCCAGACGAGGACGGAAGCCTTTGGACGTGAACAATGTTGTTTACTGGTTTAAAAATGCAAGAGCAGCTCAAAAACGAGCCGAGAGCAGAGGCGCCAATGGTTATAGTCCACCTGGCTTAAGTCCCAGAGGCGCCAGTATTGTTAGTGAAGATTGTAGCGACGAAGAGGAGGATTCCAGAAATAGGGTAAATTTTACAAAGGTAGCTTTCTGACATAAGATATTCAACTTTTTTAGTTAATATCGTTGCTACGAATAACATCATTTGAATTTAAAATAATGAAAATCGCCTATTAGGATCAATATTAAACTTTTTGTTTAGATTAAAATAAAGCTACTCGATTTCTGTTAAATCTAATGGCAAATTTATTATGTGCTTCAGTCGACGTCACCATCACCTTGTCCACCAGGAAGTCCACCAGGCCCCCTTTCATTAACGACTCGACCAAAGGATCAACAGCAACAACAACCGCCTACATCGACACCTTCTTCAGTGAAACAAGAAGACACCCGAGTATCCTCAGGGTCTGATGATGATGAAGCTAGTCCAACTGGACCCTTGCCACCTGGATTCTCTCTGGTGCCAAGTCCGATGTTTAGTCACAGTGTCATGTACATGTCTCACTACTTGTCACCGCGGGGTCCAACAGGCTGTCCTACGAGTATAATGGACGAACGACGAAAGCGAAATCGAACGTTCATAGATCCCGTCACAGAAGTGCCACGGCTCGAGACCTGGTTCACTCAAAATACTCATCCTAGCCATTCTGTAAGTATTTCAATGTTTATTTCAAAAAATTCTCCAGACGAGCATATGAAATTCACGAATAAATTAATACGAAATTTCGTTTAAAATAAAGTAAATTGTATATAAAAAAAATTCATGTTAATTTTCCAATCGATTTATCATCTGCAGTCATATTAACAAACGTAAAAACATAAATTTTTCAACTTTCACCCAACCACATTTTAAAAAATATTTCTAAATAGAACAAAAATTATTCAAAAATCGTCATTTTACGAAAATGGAATCTCTTTAATAAAATTCCTTGAAGTATTACTTTTGCTAGATTAACAAATAAATAATTGTTGGCTTTCAGTTGATCTTACACTACACCAGCGAGCTAAACCAAATGCCATACCGCCAGAAGTTCCCGCAACTGGAACCCAAAAACGTGCAATTCTGGTTTAAAAATCGCCGGGCCAAATGCAAACGCCTGAAAATGGCACTCTTTGATAATGAGTCACCCCAATCTCATCCCTATCACGCAGAGTAACGAGTCTAAACATTTTGATATTACCAACAAATTTTAATGGCAACCTTTTTTTATGTATTTGAATCCACGTACATTGAGACGCATTCATTGACAGGACCGAGCACGAAATTATTAGACGCCTGACAACTTGTAAGTCCGCTGAATTCATTGTCGCAGTCCTCAAAGAGACTGTACCTTCGTTGTAATTATTACGATTATGTAAGGAGTAATATAATGATCATGATTATTATGAATGTAAATAAGAAAAAGATGTCGAATAAACGTAAGTCATGGTATAATTTATCGCTCTAATATTCCTTCATTTCTCTTATCCTATCCGCATCAATATTTACACGAGCACTCATAATCACCAGCAAAATCTGTACGCGTCAGCATCTCGTTGATTAAACAAAACTCTCATTTTTTTCGCTGAACAGTGTTTTTTTTCTTTTCTTTTTTCGCGAGAATTTCGTATGCTTATGTAAGACAACTACCGTGACGTGAAGCCAATTGTTTTAGACGCGGTTTTAGGCGTGATAAGAAGTTTATAGCTGATACGTCTAAACATATTGTCGTGGAGTTTGCAAACCACAACGACTACTATTGTCGTTGGCCGAAATCTATCTTTAGATAAGGCACCTACCGTAGACGTCAACCCTAGCTCAAATTCAGCGATAAACATTTGCACCACTTCGTTAAGGCTTGTCGCGAAAATCAGGCATTATTTGAAACACGCGCTGATACGGGATCGATTCAATTCTGATGATTTCTTTTATACATACATCACCAGACCTTTGTGCAAATAATAATGTTCGGTTAGGAAATAATGATATCCTTTAGGATAGAGCGCGGAGCAAGGACAAGGAGATTATAGAGGAAAAATGATATCCGACTACCGCGGGTGGGGAAGCGAAAAGAAAGACGGAGCGCGCTACGGCAACCGAGGGGTAAAGGAATAAGAAGGCGAGATTTTCAATTTCGTGCAAGCAAGAGCAACGCAAAGATGAAAGATGACTGTTCTCGTAGGCACGAAAGTCGACCTGAGTTTCTGGATTTAATGAGGATAGGCGGATTTGTCCAATTAAAACGTCTTACAAGGATCCGTTCAACGAGCCATTCATTCGCAAAACATTAAGTCTGACTTCCGTTAATACCAGACTCGGTGATGTCTTTTCTTATATACCTTGAAACACAATGTTGTACCATGTTTTTTTAAATGATAATGAAAAATGATCGAGAAGATAGAGGATAAAACTTTGTTTTTAACTTCAAGATGAACGATGAAAATGATTCGCTTATTTTAGTACATTTCTTAATAACCTGAATATATGCACTTTAAAAAAATGTTACAAAAATATTGTAAATTTGAAACATTAATATTTTTTTTAATTAAATTGTCGGTTTTTTTTTAGATGTGATGATTCTTTCTAAATAATAATTTATTATTAAGTAAATAAGACAAAGCTTATTATAATGTGTGCTTCACTGTTAAAACATCTCGTTCTCACGTTGAAATAACAAAATAAGATGATTTACTCAAATTTTCAAGGATCGAAGTAACCAAAATAATCAATCAAATCAAAGCAAGTTTCAGTTTAAGAATACGTATTCTGTCTTTCAAGGTAAGAAGATTAGATTTGAGCTCTCATGATTAACAAGCGCATTTTTCATCGCAAACGAAAAATTATTCAATAGACAGTTGAATGTTTTTTCTTCTTATTAACGTTTTATGGTTTGGTTTTTAATTATAAATAAGGCGAAGTATATTACGCTGATTTATGCAACTGTTACCGTGGCTTACGTTATGTTAGCGTGACTTGAGTTATTATCTTCAACCTGACATGGATATTATTTATACGTTATTTTGGATTGCATTTCATTAAGTTGACGTAAAATAAAGAATTCGCAAGCACCGCGAATTGAAAAATGGGAATGTCGGATAAGAAAATTGGGCTTTTCGCAGTCGACAATAAAGAGCTTTTCCTAGAGAGTAAGAAAAGAAGGAAGAATACAGAGAAAGAGGTGGTATAAAAATCTAAAAGTCAGCACCTTCGCAGATCATCTATTTATCTGATCTTAATTTGTCAAATGACATCGGCTTAATTTCGTCGTGCCCTTACTTTAGAATTGGCTGCAAAACGCAAACTTTATATCAACCGTTGGGATTATTGTCATCTCAGGAAGATCCCATGAGTTATATTTTTATTTTATTTTTAATTGTTAATTAAATTTTATTTGAATTTGATTTACTTTAAAATTAATTCAAAGTTGATTGAAGTAAATATTTATTTTAAATTATATAAACTAAATTCATTTCTTATTAAACAAATAATGCATCAATTACAGCACATAAAAAAACATATAGAGAAGCATTAATATAATGTAAAATTTACTTTTTTATGTCAAAATGTAATATATAAAATTTAATTTTAATGCATTACATTAATGCAATAATTTCATCAAGGTAAGTCGATTTTATTATAGAAATATTTTTTAAACAACTTCCACGTACAACAGCAGCTTAACATAAATAATATAAATACCCATTGTACTATTATAAATAAAATATATACAGAACTACTGATAACATAAAAGATACTTTGTGTCTAAAGGTATTAGTTTTGTTGAAAATTAAAACATTAATAGTTTTCTATTCAAATTTTGAATTCTATAATATTCACACAAATTTGTAGAAAGCTGAACGTTATTTCTATTGATCAAGTACAGCTCCAATAATATTGTTACTTAGTAAATACTGGATTTAAAATGAAACGTAATTAATTCGTGCATCTGTGCAAAAACTGTTGACGTGCATTAGGGGTATTAACTCTGCTCTCCGCGATAATTACAAAATTATAAACTTTCATTATATATTTATCAGTCATTCCATTTATGAGAAGCAAAATGTTCTTATTAATGAGAAAAACTTATCAATTAACAATTATGCAAATGTATCAATTTGTTGAAAAGCGCAATAATGAAATTCAGGGCAATTTCTCGATAAATCATCCGCAACTTCGACGCGAATGCATCAAACGCTCGCCGGTTACATTGTAATCAATGCGAAATTACTGGAATTTTTATCCGCAGACAAAGACGATCGGTTTTGTCGATAGAAACCCACTCGCGCATTGTGACTGTCGTCGGGATGTTTGTGTTTACGAACTGATACGACCTTTATCGAAGAACTCATCGGTTTTCGGAAGCAAGTTTCTAGGGGTTTCTAACCGTCTAGTTCGCTTCGTAGGTCGCGTATTGGCAAATATAAAAGTATCTAGGAGATGCACGTATTGTGTGCACTTCGGCATTCAGAGAACGTTCTTATCTGTCTATCCGGGGAGCTGTCAGCAAAGTTCCTGAATAACGAGCTCCGCGTGCTGCGCCACTTGCCTATCTCCTGGCTAGGATATGCCTAACTATTCTTGTTTCCATGCCGCTGCCGGACGTTTCGCGATAGATAATATTTCGCAGGACGATTCAAAGGTCGACACGATTTCTCGTGTGATTTAACATCCGCAAATCAAATTATTCCATCAACCGCGAGTAAACAATTGCGCATCGTTTTCTTCGACATTGAATTTCCTATTCCATTCTTAATGTATCCAATGTTTTTTTTAACCCGTAAAATTTGTGTTTCAATAATAATTGATTAAAAACTTTATTATTATTTTAAACTTAATTTTAAGAATGTATTCAGAAATATAAAGTATGAAAGAAAATTGAAAATAACATCAGAACGTGTTTCAATATTCAGCATTACACAGTGTTTTTCTCAAAAATAGTGATTGAAAAATATATGATTATTTTACGAATAGTGGGAAGTTTAGGAAGAAAATATAGAATTTGTAAAAAAAGGACGTTAAAATTTATGATTTAGTGAATAAAAGATAAAGGCTATCGATTTGTTTGGTCAATTAACATTTTTGATCGCAGTTAAACTTGAAAACGATTACGAGAAACACGTATTACATAGAGAAAGAAGATAGCTACTAAAGACATCGCAAATTAGTCGCGGGATTGGCCCGTAATCCTTGAGGGATGTCTACTGGTGGCGCTTGCGAGGTCGGCCGACGAGACCGTACAAATGAACTTTGACCTCGGCATGTCAGACCGGGTCGCCTCTCGACCATCTTATTCTTTAATCCCCGGTAGTTCCTTGCCAGGCCATAAAAGCTATACTAAAAATTACGAGATGCGCACGCCCTCCGGGCGATTGAAAGTAATGGCACACAGCGGCAAATCTTGCGGCGATTTACACAAAGTCCGCAATCATGGCAACCGATCTAAGATACTAATTCAAACAAGCATGAAAAATGCTATTAATTGTTGCCAAATATGTGAATGGTAGAAGATAACAAAAAAAAAAAAATATTTTTTATTCCTAATTATAGTTGCACAATATTTTTCTCTCATTTTAAATTTAGTTAATTCAAGTATGATATTTAAGTATAATATTCAAGTATGATATTTAATTAATTTAAATAATTTAAAATCAGGATACGTCAGCATCGGGATAAGATTTTCTGACGAATTTAAGACCTCATCGTGAGGCCAGTTTCATTTGGATCACCACAAATGAAATTCCACTAAATAAATTGAATTTCCAACGTAAGAGCTGCAAAAAACGTGGGAAGGGATGATTCGCGGAAATAAATGAGCCGCAAAGAGCCTTGCCTGCGAATTTGCTAAACGCGAAACGTCGTTGCTGGGAAACAAGTTTCTCAAAACTATTATTAAACTTCAACAAAACTTCAACACGTCTTCGACTCTTTTCGTACAAAATACTGAAAACGATTTTGTGAAGTCTATATCAAACTTCTGTAACTCGCCACGCGAAAGTGACGACCAAAATAAAACAAGACGACGTAGGAGTTTTTTGCAATGATTTCGAAAACAGCGGCATAAGAGATGAAGCAACGAGGCGAGCAAACGGACGTAAAAAAATTCCTACATACGTAACAATTTGCAGCACGATGCGCGCACGTAACGGCGCTATTTTTCGCTTCGCCGAAAACGATTTATACTCGGTAAAAGCGCGGCATATAAAAGTCTTAGAAAGATTGCTGCTTTAATCCGTGAGCGGCGAGCGGAAGGAGATCGCAACCGAGGCGATCTTCTTAATTGATCTACTGCCAAATATAATGTCGTTAAAGGAATTACGCCGACGGCCTGAGGATCGTTTTCCCGGGCAGGAATTAAGCGCCGGAAATCATGCCACTCGGTCCGTCGATTTTGCCGCGCGGCCACGGTGCGAGGCATTCTTCGCGGTCGTAAATAAAAGAAATCCTTATTATGGCTTTCGCCAGGGGCCGCGATCCTTGTCGCCCCTCTCGAGTTATTAAGCCGCCATCGACCCTCCTCGCGAGGCCGACCACAGCGGCTCAGTTAATTCCTTAACCCTTATAGACTTCGGCGAAATTTAACGACTAACTTCTGGCAATCAACTGTACTATACATATTACAAAAGAATTGTTGTTACCGTCGTTTTCGTGTTCGTTACCTGTTTTATTTCTTCCGTGCTGAGAAAAAAATGAAACGAACTGACTGCGGGAAATCCTATAGTCACAGCATATAATCGAAATTAAAATAAAAAGTTTATCACTGATAGTGCTAGATGCAGGATATGATATTTTATAATAACTTGTTCAAAATTACAACCGAAAATTCACACAAGATAACAATCGATAATTTAAAAACGCTCTAACTGTCGCTCAAACAATTGAACAACAACGAGAAAATTGATTGCACATTTGTTAAGGAGTAAAGCTCAAGATGTGTATCAAGTTTCTCAAACGTGTGCAAATGTATTAGGTAGACGAAGGGTTAGAGAAGCGACGTAAGATACGCAGGGACTTTGGTGGTAGGGGCAAATGTATACCAGGTGCCTCTAGGATCTTGGCATCTTACACCCCGGACGATACATAATTTATATCGCAAGAGGGGGCTTAAGACAGTATTAAGATCTCTCCCGCTTTATTTCTGTCCAGTTATTACTCTTAAGAAATCGAGATTCGAACGGGCTCCCGCATTGGCCGCAAAAATGCTTGATCCAATTAATTTGTCCGCAGACAATACGTAAAACTCCATCCTACATAAATTTCGCCGCGCTAATACTCGCCGTAATAATTTACGTCGGGGTAATTAAGGTTTATTGCACAAATAATTGAGAAATAACGCGTGTCGAATATCAAACGTAATGGTCAATTCCCCGAGCATTATTTAATTCTTACACGTTCTTCATTTACACAATTTCTTTTGTTACAAAATTTCTATAAACGCGTATTCCAATTTATTGTATCCAAAGCGTACTAAAATGTCAAAGTCGATTGAATAACTCGATACGATACAAATAGCTGTCTTAGTCTACTCGAAGGCTACCTGGGACCGGCAGTTTCCTTTTGATCCGTTATGTATATTACGATGACGGATGAAATTCACGCACGTGGAATATTGCGAACATATTTCGCAAAGGGATGTCATTATGAGTCTTTTCACCGCGGGGTTCACCCACGTACACACACCGCAAATCACCGAAACATCCGAAATAGGAAAAGCGAGGAGTAGCAATAATAAAGACTGAAAATCATGCCGGCGTAATAGCGCGTAGGCAAAATAATTACTTCAATAACATCGCTCGAGAAAAAGTCGTCGCCGTTGGTTCGGAAGAGGCACGATAAGTCAGCGACTGAAATAATAAAAGAGCATTTGCCAAAAAGGAAGAAGATAAAGCGATAACGCTGGCGAACTATATTGCGGAAACGTCTTGGCTGGTTGGCTCGCGATAAAGCTGGTTGGCTTGCGCTAAATACTTACATAAATCTGTATTGCCTCGCGCAGCACGAGAGGAGCTTATAGTCCTACACGCAAACGCAAAATAACTTACGATCCCTTTTTGCCGCAACTCAAACCAGTGGCAAAAATATGCCCTGCTTTCGTACAGTTTATTTCAACTGAACAGATCAAAATAATTTAAAATCAGCAACGTTTGAAGAAAACGCTACCTTGATAACAAACACGTCGCAGAATATTTCAGGATACTCGTGGAAAATGTGCGGTCCACAAAACGTTGGGGGGATAATTTAAACTGTATTGAAACTATTTTGTGCCGTCGAGGTAGTACCAAAGGGGTGGAATTAATTCGTCGATCGTGTAGAGATTCGCAAGGTTACGTTGAAATTATTAATTAGTGACTTTAAGAACGCTATTGCACAGGCCGATTATGTGCAAATGCTACCTACTTTCTACTCAGTTCGGGAGTAAGGATTTCTAATTAATCAATTCGACTAATCTGAAACTTTACTTCAGACGCCGAGAAGTGGCTTACGAGGAATAATAATGTATTATTCCGATTCACGTACGCGCGGGTAACGCATGATAGAATGTCATAAATATCGAAACACAGAGCCGACGACGGATCTGCGAAAGGATAAGGCTTCGCAAATGTGGCCGGGCACGTTCCAAGGGTGAGACTCAATTGATAACGGATAAAAGGCGGCGCGCGCGTCCCTCGCAAGGGATTCGCCGGGCCAAGAAAAGTTTTGATCGAATTTTCCCGGCGGTGAAACGGCGACCGAGGTAAAGCACAGCCAACAACGACGATAAATGCCTTGTCCTTCCAAAGACCACCCCGATCAAAAGGCGAGGAATCTAATTTGCCCGAAATGGCATTAACAACATGTCGCTAACTTTTCATTGTCGGCAAAATGCTCCATGCACGGGGATGAATCCCTACTGCTTGAACGAAACAAAAATATTTGCACGGACAAACCCGGATTAAGCTTTCTGGGGTTTCCACGTACACTTTTATACACATTTTCGAACGAACAAATGTTCTATTCATTTATTTTGTGGTGCATTCTAATAATCCGTCGTCAATCATACTTATAAACTCTTTTTAATAGTTTATTTATTTACTTGACCTAGTACGAAATTAAATTCAACAATGATCACTGTATTAAACTGAATTCATTTTCACTATGGTTATTCTCGAATAAAAAAGTCGATTACAAATCATCATCGTGAAATGTTAATTATAAAAATTTTAACTGTCTCAAAAAGTGTAACTTTAAAGCTTTTCTTCGCACTATTAATGCGACGATTTTAAAGATAAAAAGATCTTCTTAACGATAATCCGAAATGGAAAAGTTTAAAAAACAAATGTGTCGCTTATTTTTAACGCAAAAAGTTACGTGGCAAAAATAATTCAACCTGTTTCTCGCTGACTTCGCGCCTTTTATAAGTGTACTTAATAAAAAAGAAGAAAAGGCCGGCTAGATTCGTTATCGGGACGATGTAAAAGGGGTAGCCGTGGAAAAGAAAATCTGCGGTGTTGCGGGGGACGCGCCTCGGTCGGATCTGCGGCTGCTGCGGCAATAAATCTGGCGGGTATATCTGAGCTCATGAATGTTATTAAGATACAACCCCCCGCGAAGGAGCCCTGGCAGGTGGGGCGTGTAACGCGGGAGAGATACAAGTGAGTTGCGCGAAAAAGGGCACTGCGGAAGGCCGGGGCGCGAGGAAATAAGCAAAAGATGCCGAGGGCCGAAGAAAAGAGAGAATCAGCGGACTTCGGGGCCGCAACTACCCGAAGAGAAGAAACGAGCCGGAGAAACGGTTATGAAGAAATACCGCCGAAGGTAATCCCTCCATAGATCACCGCCCAGTAACCACCGCCGTTCCTTCGCTGTCGCTTCTTCCCGCGCCCTAATGCTCGAGACTTAACTCACACTTAAATCGCATCCATTGGAAACTGACGAAAATTCACGTTTCGACCATTACAAGGGATTATGCCGACAAACCGTCTGATTAGGATTGCTCCGACAATGGAAGATGCAACGGCAGACACTTCATGACTTCCAACTGTTTCACTCAACTCCAACAGCCTGGTTTTCTACCCGTCTTTTCATCGAAACCTGACGACACATACTTTTGAAATCATTAACCCTCAGTCGGTTTGAGTCGAGATCGCTTTCGCAATTAGGACTTGCAACAAAAACAACTAATTGGCTCAGCGGCTCGCCCCATCGCGGAATAAATCACATCGCATCCTTATTAAATGCGCCTAATCCTGAGATCGCAGCGAATATCGATTTGTATCGGATCAAACGGGCCTGATAAAACGTCGTAGGAGATAAGTCGCGTCCTGCAAACTTGCACGGCGCGTCCAATTAATTAATTGGACCGAGTGTGCGGAAAACGAACGAACGCGTAAACATCAAAGCAGAAATCTTCGAGCACCCCGGTCCGCCGGTGACCCGGCTGCCAATTAATAAAAGGCCCGTGTGTGCGCGCTCAAAGTCCGCCGCCGTTACGTCTTATCCCATAATAATGAGTAAATACTTGGCGGGCAAATTAATCGAGCGTGAGGTCTCCACCTTTGCCGTATCGATATTTCGCCGGCGCAAAACACACAGCGCTTCTCGGCTACGACTTGTGTGCAAACATCGGCCAAGCGAAAGAACCTCGCCGAAGGATATTGGCAAACACGGAAGAAGGACGAGGAAAAAGGAAGCTCCGGTATTAATCAATTAAATTTCGCCGCGTCAAAGACGCGAGATAACGGGAGCAACGTGTAGGTCCGAGGGTGCTTTATGTATTACGGCCAAGATATCCAATGATTTAGCTGCATCTCGATGCTCCTGGGAGCGAGCGACCTTATCTCCGGGCGCCGTAACCGCGGCTGTAATCTTTTATTAATTCACCGACTTGCGAAATTTATCGCGGCTTTTGTTTACCGCGCGCTCTGTCGTGCCTTAAATCTCGCGAAATTACACTCGGGCACATTATCTACGTTATTGTCCCCGAAGAGAAACACGGCAAAGTGGATTCCAAGAAAAATCGCCGTCCCGCCGCGGGGTTTGTTATATCACAAGAAAACGGGCGACTCGCGTCGGCGGCCAGTGGTCTTTCGGTCAGAGTTCGCCAGGTTCGATTCGAATAGCGGAGGTGAGCTTAATTGCGCCGGTGCGAACATTTTTAGATCTTCGCCTGCTCCGCAAGACGGGCGAGAACGACGCTATATTATTATTAGAGTCCCTTAAGTCTAAGAGCCTTAAATCTGCGATAAGTTATGGGCACCCCTCGTCTCACACCCCCTCCCTAAACCCATACCTTATACACCATTTCCCTATAATATCTTAGTCTACGGAAGACGGCTCTGTGGTCTTTATCTCGCATACATTACACGACCGGAACGGGGCGAGGGGGTCCTCAAGTAATTGAAAATAACTGCCACCCTATACTGAGCCTAAGCCCATCTAACCAAGATAAACCGCCGTGGATCATCTTTTTGCGGTGATATTTAATTTTTGCCCGGGAGGTCGCGGAAAAATCCGCTGCGCGAACTCAAAATCAAAACGGAAGATTCCACGCGAGTTTGATCGACGACACTGAAGGGGGTGTATTAATTTCCGTCATTCATCGGGCGAAATGAGCGCGAATGCAAATTTCAGTTGCCAAGTTCGCTTGGTAATACGTAAAAAGCAATCCGTGGCGTTGTAATGGCTTGTTATACTCTTCCCGTCAAGCGTAACAGCGACCTAAGTTCCATTATAATCCCCGGAGGAGAAGAATCCTGACGGTAAGACGTCGTTTTAAAGTTTTCAAGTCCTCGCGCTGACAGTGTCTCGTGTAACGTAAGTTTCGTGGATACTTAAACATCGCGGGAGCGTCTCTTTTCCCCCGATTATTGATTATCGACAATACACCGTGAAAACTGTTGTCGAGCCAACGGGGCGATACTTATGACTTGACATGATAACGAGTGTTCCACTTAATTGCTACTTTTCCATTATTTTCAAACTCGCCCAATCGGTTTATTCGTGTAACTGCAAAAGTCGAGGAACTGAGAGCAAAGTAATGCAGAAACTAACGAAACTAATGGTGAATCGTGAGTTGAAATGTATTTTTATGTACGTAATGATGCTCCGTAGGTAAAACTTGACGAATTTCCACTCAAGTTGAATAAATAATTGAATAAATATTGATTTTATGATTGTAAGGAATTATCATGGCCACAGATGTGTAACTTAATTACTTTACCCAATGAATCTGTACTTACTCAAAGTAGAATTATAACTCTTTAATACTTCACTCGTTAAAATCGTTATTAGAGGATTAATAGACGACCCTCATAATGATATTATTACTCATGTTCCGAAATTGTGATAATGTATAAATGAATGGTTATTATCTGTCATAATTTATTTTACAACAAAATTGACGTTCTTTTACTTGTTTAAATAAACTTATTATAGTAAATATTAAATAATAATCTTAAAAATGTATCTGCGATTTTTGATGTTTAAAAAATATTTGCATCAAGTTCCATGATCTAAAACACTTTGACTAAAAATATTTTGTCTTAAAACACCTTTCAGTTGTAAAACGCAGCGTTTCTGCTAAATTTCCAAAAAATTATACAAAATTTAAATATTATTTGTTGAAAGCTAATCTGATTCGAGTTCTAAACAATTTCAACGAAACGTAACTGACTCGAGGATGATTCGTGTCGAAATCAAAAGACATAACGTCGTCAAAGAACGAAGATTACGCTTGTAAAGTTGCATTGATAGTCCAGAGCAGGGGTTGCGAGGAACGCGGACAGAATACTTTCGCTTATCATGGCAATAAAAAGCATTCGTTGAGATTGGCAAGTTACCTACTGAATGCTGTCTTTGTAACTTCGCGTGGGTGTACTTCGAGCGCGATAGCGCCGTGAAATATGCTCATCCGTGTGCTGTTCGGTACCAATGCATGCCGGTAACATAGGCACAGGCGCTACCTGACTCCGTTTCAAATCACTAACCATTTTATATCAAATCATAAATTCGGACTTTCAACGAGCAAAACAGTGAACGTAATTGTAACAGAATTTGTTTTATAGCACAGTATACTTAACTAATATTGACAAATCTTTGATTGTCAATAAAATAACTCATATAAAATTTCAATAAATTAACTTAAAGTGGAAAAATTCCTGGTAAAATAATATTCATTAGAATTTTATAAACGTTCAGTTCAATATATTCAAGAATATTTTCATTTAAATCAACCGTTTGTTGAATAAATTTAAATAAAGAGTGTACAGATAAAAAATATGTACTTAAAAAAATTGTGTATCAAAAATATATAATAGTATGTTATTCAACTAGTAAAGAAATATATCGATCTGACACGAGTTGGCATTACTTTTCCTCACTAGTTGAGTACAACATTTTACCTTTACGAGTTGGAGAAATGCCAATTTCTCACACTCGTGATGAAGTTATGTCTGAGAGAAGACGACATTTCCCCCACTAGTAAGGTAAAAATATATTATAAAAAAATAGGTTTTATAACAGTGTTAATACAAATACGTAGTAGACATGACAAGCGAAATAGTAAATTTTTTAATTTTACCATCGCGATTTGTCATCCATATTTCAACCAGTAAAAATTATTATACTAAACGTAATTATTTTGTACGTTCTTTATCATTTCTTATTAAAACAATTGATTAAATTTTTATAATAATGTTCATAAGCATTGTTAATAAGAATAATTAATTTATAATATGAAAAGACATATATAATCCCCGACCAAAATCTTTTTTTATACGCAATGTAGTTGCATTCGTTGAATTAGATTACGCCTTATACGATACAACTGATATATCTATTAATAAAATGTTAAATCGAGTTCCAAGTAGAAAGCGACTCGTCAAATGCAAAATAAACGACGTAGAACATTAATCAAAAGCATCGTAGACATAAATTTGAACTGTTAATCGAAACGAAGAAATCTTCGAGCCGATGTCATTAAACAAATCAGTAACCGTATTAATGAAATAAAACGATGAAAAACAAAAGTAAGGAAAGGGAAATAAGATGAAAAGAAATGAAAGAAAAGGAAACGAAAGCGTAACTCTTCTCGAACTCGATTTAACAGGAAAGCGCGCGATGATATAATTGCGCGCTGGAGTATAAAAATTATTGCGCCATTAATTGAATCACGATTCGAGCAAGAAGAAAAGTCAGTTGACGAGAAAGTAGTCTCCTTCTGCTTGGTTTGTTATTTGAAATAAAGTGGGAGGCGGCGGGGCGTAATTCGCGAAGCGAGGAAGGCGACTTGGCGAAGGCGGACTTAGGAATTTGAATGCGGATTTGTCGCGTCTGAAAGCGTCGGAGAGCGTGAGAGTAGGTGACAGGATGGGGTCGCGCGAGCAGTAAGGAAACCCAGGCGACGATTAGACAATGCGCCGGAAACGACGAATGCCGAGTGCGCGCCGCCGAGGTCCGGGATCGCGAGCGACGCACTGCCACGGAGGACGGGATGGATGAGAGCACCGACAGATGTGCCCCGGCGATGCTAAACCTCATCCTTCCGTCACGGTTTCGCCACTCCAGCCTGATCTTGTTAGGGACCCAACGAACCACAAACAGTCGGCACCCATTCACATTTCAATGATGGATCTGTTAGGCCGATTCGCGACGATTTAGCCTCGACGCGAAATTAGACGCCTCTTCCCGCTTTCCCAGGGATTAGACGTGTTACATGCGTTTCATTATATCTCACAATCATTCATAATTTCTTTCTTCAATGACAAATTTTCTTGCAAACTTTTTGAGGATTGTTTATCGTATACTGTGAAAAACGATGTATACCACTTGTTTTTTACAGTACATTTATACTTTGTTTGTAAACTATGTATCAATACATCTTTGGAATAACCGAATTGACACGTCTCATGAATATCTGAAAATATGATTTGGATACGTATATTTCAGTGTAAAAAGGTTTTATATCAGACGTTTTTGGGATATATGATAAAAACAACTGCTCTCGAAGCTCGCTCTGCATTTTCATAGAAACTGTATAACGCTAGAAATTTTTTTTGCGCGTAAAATCGTTTTTAAAATTCATTTCTTTTAGACAATATTTAGCAACTTATTTTCTTGATATCTATAAACATGAAATATAACGTTCAACGATGATCAACATTCAGAAGTCGAACATTATAATAAAATTAATGTAAAAAGCATGATTACAAGTTGTTCCCTACTTATTTCAAAATGTATACATGTCTTTAAACTTATGAACATCATACGAATATTTTATACTTAAAATTCTGACAGGACTAGTTTTTACAGTTGGATACTTTCCTCATTAATCTGTTTTAATAAATTAAATTAGAAATTTTCTCCGCGTGTGTCAAGTGAAATTTAAATGTAATGAACAGTTTCTAAAGTATTAGTTGCATACAAATTAATAATTTATACCACTGTTAATGTCATGTTACTTTCCGTAAAAATCCTAGCTCTTTAACATTGCTGGTAAAATGTATATTAAGAAATAAGTGTAGTGTAAAATGGAATTAATAATTCAAAATCTATTTATACAATTTCTTCATCAGATCAGATATCGGACTCTTCAAGAAAAGCTTAAACAGAAAATGCGAGCTGTGAAAGATAGTGCTAATTTCGTATAACACTTTCGACACATGGTGACAGATCCTCTATCCCTGATAAAATACAGAAGAACGAATAAGCATGACGACGTCGCGTCGCGAAACAGGATTTGATTTACTTAGGGAAACGCCACGGCAATTACGAGTGCACGTATCATGTCGCGTCACACGCTCCCTTACACGGCGTTTACATAAGAGTCGAAATATAGGGTGGTATCCTGGCTTTGTCGCTACGTCGAAAAACGCCAAAAGATAAGCCGTTATTTATACTCGGATTTAAAGCACAGGGGTGACGCCGCGAGCTAAATAAGATCGTTGGAAAAACACAACTCGAATTCACGGACCCGTTTCTTGATGCGATGTGATGTTTTCGCTAATCACACAATAATATGTACACTTTCAAATCCGTATGCAAAACAATTTCTTGAATTTAAAAAAACAACACCAATCAATAAAATCTAACATATTATAATGTTGGACCAAACTGTATAAGGAATAGTGCAAACTGCAAATTATGTTTAAAGAATTATAATATTATAAATGCATCAATTATTACAATTGATGCATTTATAATATTTAATTGTTGGCACTTCTTATGTTTTTACAATGCGGTATCTATTATTCAAAAAAATTTGATATAAGAAAACAATCTAACGAAGTTTGGTGATATTATATATTCATTGCAGTATAGCATTCATCATATTTAACAGTACCTATTCAGGGGCGTGAATAGCAAAACTGACGGCCATTCCAAAGAGTAACTAATCTGTTTGTCGAACGAAGCTTCCAAATATGCAAACCTTCAAATGACGACCAGCGAATGTTTACTCGCGTAAACGTCATTGTGACGTTGACTTGTTACAACTGTCGACTTGGTGACGACGGAAGTGGCCTTGAAAAGTGACGGGCAATGATTTATTAAGAAACGATGACGCTGAAAGTAATGATTGGGACGCGCATAAGGAAGGCCGCAGAAGGGATTGGCAGCGCGGGTAGAGTTCTCGCAGGGCGCTGCATCTCCGACGCCGGCCGCCCCTTCCAGCGCGGCGCGTAAGGTGGATGGGTGGGTCCTCGAACTGATCAATACTTGAAACACCGCGAGGTATCGTGCCGCTATTTCCGGTGTCCCCAGCCGGCGGAAATGAAAGCGTTAAAAATATATAGAGAGCTCACGCGGAACTCCATCTCGGCCAAGGAGATAGCGACTTCTGGCATTATTATATCCTCCTGCCGTTCGCTCCCATTTCGATTCATTTCTTCTTCGCTTTTCCTTTGCCAGCAACCCCCGGGGTTACTTTTATCTACGAGTCGAGGGGGAGGCGCAACCGTTGATCGACTTTTAATTATAGCTATCTGCGTCCGCAAATCTTGCAAACGCCGCTGCACCGACTCGCGAGCACTCTCAACGACAGATTAGTGGACCCGTGACTCAACACCGCTCGGCTCCTCGCTTATCGCGCTCCTTTACTTGCCAATTATTCCAATTATACCGATCATTGTCGGCTTATTGTACACTATTTTCACGCAAAATACACCGCAATCATTTTACCGAAGTGTCAACGTGTCTGACTTAACCTTTTCTTCTTGCTCTCTCGGTTGAACGGCATTCAATTCACGCGCGTCGGCCTTGTTTTTGAATACAAGTATGGACAATTTGTGAAAAATAAGTGAATCAATCAATGATTAAAAAAATGTTTGTAAAATATTGTGTAGGTCTTTTTCTACACTGCGACAAAATAAAAGGCAAAACAATGGTACCATGATATTATGACATTCAGTACACTTTCATCTGCAAAAGTTGTTGTAGTATTTATGTGGAAGTGGCGTCC
The DNA here is from genome assembly GCA_022817685.1 of Aradophagus sp. ZL-2020. NCBI lineage: Eukaryota > Metazoa > Arthropoda > Insecta > Hymenoptera > Scelionidae > Aradophagus > Aradophagus sp. ZL-2020. The sequence goes on from JABFOV010000208.1 coordinate 45,382, forward strand.
CTTTAAAACTCGTGATCACAGTTATTGAACTAGTTTACCACATCCTACTTTTCTCTAACTATTTGATTAATACCATAGTAATCAGTCAACGCGTTGGTTGACTTTTTAACTAATATTTCGTCATCGCTCAGCATATTTTTTATGCAGGGGAGGGGACATTAATTTTGCATAAAATAGATACTCAATCACAGGGCATTGTGAATAAACAAAACTGAAATATACAGTTATTTCTTAGGGAGATCGCAAAATAGGAATTGAGTTCTTTCGCATCATTTTGACCGAATAAACTCGAAGTTATTTAGTAAACAAGATTGATTAACACATACATATAATAGATTTTTAAAATTATTCATTCAGAGACCAAATTTGAGTAAATTACATCATTTGAATCAACTTGTTCAAATAAAAATTGATTAAATTCAAGTATATCCATTAGCTGAATCGCATTAAATTCGTATACTTGAATACTTGAATATTTTCTTTTTTTACCCATGTACATCACCTAAATATTTCGAGTACATTGTAAGTTTTACGTTATATTACTAAATATAACGTGACGCAGTGGAAAACTTACAATAAGTTAGTGATTCTCACAAACTTGGTCTCTTAATATAATTATAAATATTAACAAACCACCAGACGTTCGAATTAAGTAAATTTTCTATCAATAATATGTTAATAATTCATTTATAAATTTTTAAAGTGTCCATTTTAATTACTACGACACGTTTGTCAATTAAATACGCATATTTTGAATCAACGTAAATAAAGAAGTAAAGAAAATATACCAAAATGACATTTATTACGCCAAAATGATGAGATATGTATCAACGTATAAAGAGGCGTAACTTGCGGTTTGTGAGAAATTCCGCATTTGTGAAATCGAAGTAGAGGGGTTTGTTAATATCAACAGGTAGAAACGTTCTCACCCACCTTGGATAAGCCAACGGCTAAGCGCCGGCGCTGGCTAAGCTAACTGGCACCCTCCGAGGGTGTGACCTATCAACCATTGGTCCGAGCTGGACGTGTGAAAAAATGCTGTCCTGCGCAAACACACCCTGTTGTCACCTGTGCAAACAAAATTTTAGATATTATTTTAATTTAACAGCATATAAAAAAATGACTTTTAAATTATTTCTACCTTTGTTGAATGCAAATCAAAATCACATAAGTAAAAGTTATTAATTATTCTGGTTTTAATTCTGTTATACGTTCTAAAATTGACCTTTGGACACTTTAATACAACAAATTTCAATACAAATATCTTTCTTGGTGGTTTTCGGTAAGTTAGAAAAACATTTGCATATGAATATCGTCATATTCACTGTCTGATTTGTAATTTGCAATTTACGTGTAAAATGTAATAATGATTAGAAATATTACTTTCGTAAGGATTTTGAATTATTAAGAAAAGGTTGATCTTGCAAATAACTCTTCCGCAAGAATTTACTTGGAAAAGAGGAAACGGCATTTTAAGAAGAGAACACGGGAAAATATCCGCATGGGTCAGCCAAGAGAGGCTTAGACCACAAAGATGGCCGCTCAATATCGGCTTTAAAATACTACGGGTATTTATCTAATGTCTTATACTTTCCGAAGGATTGACCATTTAAATTTTCGTTGAATCAATACTGGAGAGTCTCCAATATCGGTGTGTTTTGAACAAAGGGACAAATAATTATTTTTATATTGCAACCGCGTTAGAAATAGAGCTGACCTATATAAATACTTACAATACAACGTTCATCATGCATTGTAAATGCAAGGTGAGGTGAAGACAATATAAAAAATAAGTAATTCGTAGTAAATCAAAAATATACAAGATATGAGATATGAGTCACACGTGGAATTACTAATTTATGAATCAGATATTTTCAACAAAGAGAATTAAACATTCAAAACGTACACGAATTGAGGAAAATTCAACTTTTACCATCCTTTTGTCTACAAAACTATCTGAGATCCCACGAGCCAATGACTTTCGCAATTTGAAAACCAAAATGACTCGATCTCATATTTCGAACGCGCGCCGACCGCGTTATCTGGCCGCGGTATCGCCGGTAAAGTTGTGCGCGCGTTAAGCTTATCAAAGATAAGTTAGTCAGCTACGAATCTTTGAGGGCACTAGCCGCAATAGCCATTCATTCGAAAACTTACCGT
>JABFOV010000209.1:0-47416 GCA_022817685.1 Aradophagus sp. ZL-2020
GTATTATATTTAAAAAAAATAATCAAATAACCTTTTTTTATTTAAATATTTTAGAAAAATAATATCTTAACTCTTTTAAATCATAAAATTAACAAATTACTATCTTATTTTGTCATGTAATGAAGTAAAAAAGCAGAAGATATCGTATAATGAAAATACCAGTTCTATTGCATTATACAAATAGTTTACATTATATAAAAATACTGCGCTAAATAAAATATTTTACATTATTACAATATTTTATATTTCCTAAATAACTATTTGCTCGGCAAAGATTATGACATTGATTGGACAAAACAATCTTTTCAACAATAAAAAGAAACAACAAAATTATTTCTTATATAAAAAATCTATAATCTATTTTTAAAAGATATATTAAATGTATTTATTCGTATTGTTTTAATACTTCAAGCATAATTCTGGTTGTTATTTTGTGTGACAGTAACGTTTCCTCATAATTTGATCAATTATAAAATAATAGACGAGCGCATCTGACACTCATGCCAAAATAGTTAATAGCATACATTCTCATTTAACTCAAATGTGGTTTGTTTTTTTTTTTTGTTTTTTTTTTGTTTTTTTTTCATCCACGTAAATTTGATTTCTTTATTAAAATACTTTTTATTACATTACTTTACAATAGATTAATTTTTACATTTTTGATATAAAACTCTAAAATAAATTACATTCATTTTTGTTTAAATTCACAAAATTATAATAGCACTCTTTTGTTTGTACTATTATTCATTCTCGTACCATGATAATAATTTATCCACACTTGTTATATGAGAATTTTATCTAAAGTCTAATGCGCGCATCGTTTTTACATATTAATCAAATTTTACTTGGGTTCTATTTTAGTCTTCACGACTGATTCCACAAGTTGTTTAAGTTCATGGAGGTGAGTTATATTAGATTCTTCAATTCCTAGATCATTTACCTAAAATTAGTAAATTTGATTACAATTAATGAAAATTATTATACTGAAATGTTAAAAAAAAATTATGAGTATGAAATAATTACTTACAATTCTAGCATAACTAACAACATCAATGGCCAATTGGATACGAATTTTTTCATCGTCATTCACACCCGTTCCTTCAGAACTTGTTGCTCCAGTCGATTTATCTCGAATCTTTTTTAATCTTTTTAAACTTTCCTCTGTTTTTTGTACAGATGTTAAAACATCTGTTACTAATGATAAGTATCTGAAATAGTAAAATATATTTAAAATAACGATAGACATTTTTCTTCTAAAAATTACAAAAAAATGTATCTTAATATCATGACTTACCGTTTAGTAAGTGAACATAGAGTCAAAATCAACCACCTTTCTAGAATCATTGGAATAACTTTTTTATATTTTGCATGGAAATTAACAATCCCATTTAAAGCATTTTTTACATAAGTGCAAGGTTTGGTCGGAATTTCGCGATTTGTACGCCTAAACAATCTAGGAATGTCACTTATTTGCTTCAAATGTTGTGAACTTTGATTAAGCAGTTCATTCACTATTTCTTCAGTAATTTTTGGCAAGCAAGTTTCCTCCATATTTTTGCGAGTTACTTTTAAACAATCTGTACAAAATAACATATTTATCGAGTTTAGTATTTTATAATATATAAGTAATATACAAATCATTAAATGTAGTCTATTATTAATTTTACCACTAAGTGAGTCTGTAATTTTTTTATTTGAAAATGGAATTTTGTTTATAACTATTTCTAAGAACCCTGGTAGCCTGCTTATTAATTTCTCGTTATCAGTATACAAGCAAACAAGAAATTCTAAATGCGAAGATTCAATTTCCATTTCGGTTTCATTTTCCATTTTAACTTGCCAACTTGTTGACAACGACGTCAGTGACCATTCATTATACCTTGATAACAATTGTAAAGATAACTTCCAAAATCTGTAAATGAAAAATGAAGTTGATAAATGAAGATTTTTAACTCTGTTATACAAGGATCAGTTTTCTTATTTGTATTTCATACTTATGAAGCAATTGAGGAAGAAATACTTCATCAGACCATGTTCTTATGAGACAATCCCAAATCATTCGTGTAGAATATAATGAAAATTCGTTATTGTCCACACTTTGTCTATCTTTAGCCATTGAAGAATATGTTGCACTTTCATAAAGTACACTTTCTGCGCAGCCTGCTATTTCTTGAAATCTAATTTGAAAATAAACCGGCAAATTCCATTTTTTTAAAAACCTCTTATACTGTGAGTGATTCTTTAATACAGATACTATTTCAGGTTTGGAACACCTGTTTTCCAGGTTAGACAGGAATCGCAAAGTTTCGGTATAACGCTACAAAATAAATTATTTACAAGTATAACAAAGTATATTTAATTGTTGTTTAAAATTTTTAAAATAATATATCTATTAAATGAATGCAAGTTCACTTTACCCTGTGAAACAAGTCTGGGTTTCCAGGTGCAAAAATCAGTGACAAATTATTTTCTAACTGATCCTCCACTTCAGGCCAAAAACTATTAACTAAAAAATTGAAACCTTCCAATGAAGTACTAAAACAGAAATAATTATACCAAATTTATTATAGATTAATACCATTTTGAAAGCAAATTATATACCTGACCAATAAATGGTATGTGATTTTAAACATGGTACCTTTCATGGTACACTGACAAATGTAGTAATTCTTTCAATTCTTCGTCTAAAACATTTTCTATTTTATTATAAATCCCTTGAAGTTCCAAAGGTTCGCTTTGTAATGTTTCCTCATTAACAAATTTCTTGATCTCACACCTAACAATTTTTAGTTTAACAATTTCTTCAGCATCTAATACTTTGTCTAGTGTCACATAAATCCTTAAACACCGTGTCAGACCAGTAGAATCTTTATCTTGAATATTCTTGACTAGCAGTTTACTTAAATTAGTTTTTAAAATTTCATCAAGATCAACTATTTTCTGCAATATATGAATACTATTTATTGTATGTTCATTAAAAATTGTCAATTTTTATAATTGAAGAAAAATTTACTTTGCATAGCTTAAGGCTACTGTATAATAAATAAATAAATATCTTAAATATAAAATTGTCCAAACCTTGTGCTGATCTTGTGACATTTCAGTTTTACATCGAGATATATGAAATTTCAATTGATTAAACTCGGTGGCGGCCCGCTCCAAAATATCTGGTTCAATGCATTGATGATTATCAATGCAATCACTTGGTAATATTAAGGATAATTTTACAACAGATTTATGTATTCTCATTAAACTGTGTAAACTCCTTTTTTGCTCCCGAATTTGATGTCTTTTTTCCAATGCTGCTCTCAATTCATTAATTGTATCTTCCAAAACTTGACGAATTTGCTGAATATTTTACATTACATTATTAAAAGTGAATTATATTATAATGATATATTAAATATATAAAAGATTATTATAAAAGAATATATAAAAGATATTTTGAAGGTACATTTCTTTCATATTGATCAAATTTCTGCATTAATAAATATAAAAATTAAATATTGACGTGATAAATAAATTGATATACCAAAACTTCTTCACGCAACTGCCCTAACGGAGTTTCTAAATTTGCAATGGCAGTGTCCAATCCAATCAGATTACTAGACAAATTGACAAAATCTGCATAATCCTTATTTATAAGTTCTATCATTGCCGATCTTAGGGTTTTTAGATATAGGCCAAGATCGTCTCTCATTTTTTCCAGACTGACATTCTTTCTATGGTTATGTAGAAATTCATCCACGTCAAAATTTTTCTGTAAAATACAGTCCTTAATATTTTTGGATTATTATTTGAAACATACATACAAATAAGTGCAAAAATAAGTAAGCCTTAAGTGAATTTTCTGTAATAATAACGTACAAATTTATCTAATTTATTAATTCTATATAATATTAGTATTTGATTTTTATCCTGAAAATGTTTTAAGAATTTAATGTTGGTCTAAATAATAAAATTAGTATCGAATTATAATTATTTTATTTTAAACAATCCATTTAATGTTTAATATTAATCTTCAGTATTGTACTGTCATAATTATTAATAAATTACTACCTGAACAAAATCTAATTCTCCGAAACATAAGTCTTTTGGTGCTTTTGGCGGCATAAAAGTATCCTCTGCCATTTTACTTTGTACTTTGTAATAAAATACGTATAATTTGTTAAAGTTTTCAAAGCCCTATGTAAAACGCACGATTTATTGTTGACTTTATTTCATTTTAATCATTAAACAATTCCATATATTGTTTTTGTTAAAGAATATTGTCATTCTATAAAGTATTTCGAAATTTTTAATTTGTTTCTCCCAATCTAATAAAATATCATTATGTACAATGAAGAAACGAAAATTTTATTTATATTATTAATTAATAAAGTGATTTTCTGTTAAAATTTCATTTTGAGGTTACGTTTGACACAATCGACTAACTGATGACATCGCTATGTTATTAATCACGTGGTCACATATGATACAATAGTCAAACAGACGACAACATTTTGTTATTAATTCATTGATTAGTGTCATTCAATGTGGTGAATCTTATTAAAATATGTACAAATTTTAATTAATAAATAATTTTCAAACAGTTTCGTAGAATTAAAAAAAAAATTTCTCAAATAATTCAAAAATGAAACGTGAAAATTCAACATTAACGCCTCTATCGGCTGTTATAGAAACTAAATTTTCGTAAGCCAAGCACTTCCTCGTGGACATTCTATTATACAAGTTTCTTTCTCGATGATGTGTAACTGGTCGTACATTTAACCTCAACAAAATAATATTTTATTTAACAAGTAAGTTTACAATAAAAAACTTCAAATTTATATTTTATAAACATATTATCACTGTTACAAAAATTAGAACGTCTATATTGTTAAACCTTTCATAACAACATATGCATAATGCGACTGAATTTGAAAACTACAAGAAACAAACATAAAGCTTATATGGGATAAGTTCTAATATTTTGTTTGTAAATATATTTGTATGTGTAATAAATATTGTCTATTTCAATCAAGTAGGTAACCAACTAGACCAGTGAAATAAAATCTGAAGCAAGAACCATCTACGTCAACAACAATGACCAATTAAGTAAGAACAATAGTGATATTAAACAAATAATAAAGTATTAAAAATGGATAGATGAAACAAATTTCATGTTTATAAATAGTTAAAATGAATTGTTGAAAAGAAGAAAAAATGTGCAACTTTCTCATTAGATTAAAGTACTTTTTAACATTGTTTTCTTTTTTTCTTAACATTTGTTAACATTAACAATTTCATTTTTTTAAAAGTAGAACAACTGCCACAAATGATAAATTATATAAATTTCTTTACATTATAATCTTCTTTCATTATATTCTTCTTTCATTTAATCTTCTTTCAATATAATTTTAGTTAGAAAAACAGCAAGCTTTTTACCAATAATAATGTTTGAAAATATTTTTTTAGCAATGAAAAATTACTTGAATAACTTAACTGATAAAAACTGACAAAAAATATTGAGCTTACAGAATGTAATTTATATTTTTTTCAGATTGCAACTATCAATAAATTTATTTGAAAATAGCTGCAGAAGATGGATATACTTACACATTGATGGGAGAAACAAAAAATAACAAACCTCGTTAATTCTGTAAATATTACAATGAAAATGTCTCACAAGAGCAAACGTCAACATGAAGAAACTTTCTCATCAAACGATGAATCGTCATCAAGACACAACAAGAAAAGATTTAAGTCAAAGGCAAAAAAAAGTAAACGTGACGAAAAACATCGGTGCCGAGAATCTTCTTCACCAACTGATGCAAAACGCAGTGAGAAGAAAAGTGAAGAAACGTTAAAAAAGAGTCAGCATAGGAAAGGTTTAGATGAAAAGCAAAGACAAAGTTATGATGAATTTGATGTTCTGGGTCGTGATGAAATTAGTGGAGATGAAAGTGATCAATGTAAAGAAAAATATAAGGAAGATAAAAAAAGAAAAGAAAAAGTCTCAGATTATGAGGAGCTTAACAAACGTGATAAAGAACATAAATATTATAAGAAAGATAGTGAAACTAAAAAACATAGGTCTAAATCATCTGAGGATGATAAAGATGAGTATATGAAAAATAGAGATACACATGAAAGCTCTCGACATAAACGTAAGAAATATAAAGAAGATAAAGAAAATGGTCAAACAGAAAAAGATCGTAATAAGCATGGTAAATATGAGTATAAAAAATATGATGATCGGAGAAAAGATCGAAAATCAGGACAATATGAAGAAGAAAAACAGAAATCATATAAGAAACTTGGAAAAGATGATGAGAAAGATTTTCACAGAGAGGATAATAAGCGTGACAGCCACAAAGATGACAAAAGAACAGAAAAAAAATCTTACAGTAGCAGCGAAGAAGAAGAGAAGAAAAGAAGAGAAGAGAAAGAAAAAGAAGAAAATAATAGAAAGGAGAAAGAAAGAGAAGAATTATTTGAAAAAGACAGAAAGCAAAGTTCATATGGTGATCAAATAAAACGCAAAGAAAATAATAAAAATAAAGAAGATGATCACAAATATGAAAAGTATGGTAATGAAGAAAGAAGTAGACATTCAAGAAGTGAGAGAGATAGAAGATCACACAGAGAATATGAAAGCAAAAGAAATTCGCGCAGTGACCGCAGTCCTCATAAAAATAATAATAAAAATGAAGAAAAATCAAGGAATCACAGAAAAAATGATAAATATCATGACAAGAAATCAAAATATGATAAATACTGTAAACATAGTGATAGCAATAGTAACTCTTCAAATGAGAATGAAAATACATTCAAAGAGAATAATGAAAATACAGAAAAGTATAGATTTGATAGAGGGTATGAACGAACAAGGTACTGGGACATGGATGACGGTTATAAGAACATGAAACTCAAAGAAAACAGAGATAGAAGAAGTTACTCTAGAGAACGAACCAGGTACTGGGAAATGGATGATGTTTACAAAAAAATGTCGCAGTCTAGAGGAAAAGAAGAAAGCAGAGATACGAACAAGTATGAAAGACATGACAACAATCACTTTCATGATGAACGTCGCAAATCAAATCGAGACAGAAGTCGTGAAAGAAGTAAAAGTCCTGAAGAGGGTGAAGTAGTGGACGAGCCAGAAAAGAAGAACAAAGAACCTGTTTCAAAAGAACAAATTACTGCAAGTCAAAAGAAAACGGTCGATCTTCTGACGTCTCGCACAGGTGGCGCTTACATTCCACCCGCAAAATTGAAATTGATGCAGGCTGAGATCACTGACAAATCCAGTGCAGCTTATCAAAGAATCGCCTGGGAAGCTCTGAAAAAGTCGATTACAGGTTACATCAACAAGGTCAACACAGGCAACATTGGAATTATAACCCGTGAACTATTACGTGAGAACATTATCCGAGGTCGAGGCTTACTGGCACGGTCTTTAATTCAAGCACAAGCTACTTCGCCAACGTTCACATCAGTCTATGCTGCACTTACAGCTGTAATCAACTCGAAAATCTCACTAGTTGGAGAACTGGTAGCAAATCGTCTGGCAATTCAATTCAAGCGTGCCTACAGGACCAATAACAAGGCTTTATGCATATCTTCCACGACATTCATCGCACATTTGGTAAATCAAGCAGTTGTCCATGAGATTCTTGCCCTGGAAATTTTGACTTTTCTAGTGGAAAGCCCAACAAACGACTCGATTGAAGTCGCCATAGCATTTTTGAAAGAATGTGGCATGCGTCTCACCCAGGTGACCAAAAAATGCGTTGAAACAATTTTTGAGATGCTGCGTAATATCTTGCATGAAGGCCAGTTGGATCGGCGTATTCAATATATGATTGAGGTGATGTTTCAAATTCGTAAAGATGGGTTCAAGGATTATGAAGCAGTGCCTGAAGAACTAGATTTGGTTGAAGAAGAGGACCAAATGACTCATCTAGTAACCTTGGCTGATGCAAAAGACGGCCAAGACATCTTAAATGTCTTCAAATTTGATCCAGACTATGTGGAAAATGAGGAAAAATACAAGAATCATGTGATCAAGAAAATTTTGGACAGTGACAGTGATGATGAAGATGATGATAGTGATGCTGATGAAAACGAGGACAGTTCCGAAGATGATGAAGAGAAAGCAGAAGATAAGACGACTGCAATTATTGATAAGACTGAGACCAATTTAACAACTCTGCGCAGGACGATCTATTTAACGATTCAGTCATCACTAGACTTTGAGGAATGTGCACACAAACTGATGAAGATGAAGTTAGCACCAGGACAGGAGATTGAATTTTGTCACATGTTTCTCGACTGTTGCGCTGAAATGCGTACCTATGATAAATTTTTTGGTCAACTTGCCGGTAGATTTTGTGCCATCAATAAAATATATCGCACCTCATTTGAAAAGATTTTCAGCGATTCCTATGATACGGTTCATCGACTGGATACCAACAAACTACGCAATGTGTCAAAATTTTTTGCCCACCTTTTGTATACGGATTCCATATCTTGGGAAGTCTTAAATTGCGTCAAACTTAATGAAGATGACTCCACCAGTTCTGGGAGAATTTTCTTAAAGATTCTGATCCAAGAGTTAAACGAGTACATGGGTCTGACTAAGCTAAATGAAAGATTCAAAGATGTAACGTTACAAGAGTCATTTGGAGGCATTTTTCCAAGAGATAATCCAAGGGATACTCGATTCGCCATTAATTTCTTTACTGCAATCGGTCTAGGTGGATTGACCAATGACTTGCGAGAACATCTCAAGTCAAAACCAAAGACTCAACCAGCTCCACAGATCGAGAACGACGAGTCGTCTTCAGACAGTTCTAGCAGTTCATCTTCCTCGTCCTCGTCGTCTTCGTCGAGTAGCTCCAGTGACAGTGATGATTAAATATGTTTGTTATAATATATTATATGCGTTGTAAAAAAATCAATAGGCCGATTCCATAGTTGTATCAGCGCCATTAACATCTTTAATCATGATTAAAAAAAAAACCTTTTAGTTGACACTGAATATAAATTATTTCAAGTTTTTGTTGTTCTCATTTCTTCAGTTTTGGAAATAAATAAATTTATTACACATAGATGGCGTTATAAGTCTGATTAAAAATATGCAATGGGTCTACTTCAATTTTTAGTGTTTCGTTGCATGATTTTTATGTGAGTATCATGTACATACATTGAAGCGAATATACTAAAAAATGTGTACATCATTTATAATTAGAAGATTAAGGATGAAATAGAGGATGTGGGTTTACATATATAAAAAAAAAAAGAAAACTATTTATCATCCTTTAAAAGTAGTATCAAAGTTTACTTTTAATGAATATTACGTTATTAATAAATGATTGATTCGTTGATACACCATACATGTTGAAATACCCTCTTTGGAAATCACGTATTTTCAATAAAATATAATCGATAAATTTTAATTACATTTTTATTTATAATTAAAAGCTTACTACATGGACAATGGATTTTCTCAATTATCCGACAAATTATTATTAATAATGTTAATAATAGTAATAATAATTTAACAAATACATTACATATTTAATTTTTTCTTTAATTCTTCATCTTAAAAATCATAATTTTTAAGATGAAGGAATTTTTAAACAAATGACTCAATTTCATATAATTTAATACTTTAGAAAATCCATTATGTAGTTACATGTTATTGAAGCCATTCAACTTAATTATAATTTGAAATTGGAGTACTTAGAAACATTAATTGGTAAAATAGCTGAGTAATTATAATTATTATTATTTAGTTAATATTTCGAAATTACAAAGTGTAAGAAATTATAGTATAATACAACATTAAAAGTACTACTATATAAAAGAATACCTATATTCTTTTTTATTAAGTATGTGAACCTATTAACCTTCTGTTTTGACCACTTGAGTTGAATATGTCAGTACATACTTTGTAAACAAATTGTTTAATAAAAAAAATTTTTAAATTATGTATTTTATCAACACATTGATACATGCATTCAATATTATAATTACTTTTTTTAAACAATAATAAAGTCAAGTATCAAACGAGCAGCTAATTCTCTAACCTAGTAAAAAATATTGATTATTTAAAACATTTTTATTTTTCATTTGTTATTTAGTTATTGACAAAATTTGTATAATTCAAAGTAACTAGCTCGAAAAGCAATAATATATTTCCTCAAAATAGCGTAGACGTTTCAATCTACAAAAGCATCCCTCCTTTTATTTATTTATTTGTTTATTTTTACTTATTAGTTTTGCACTAATTACTTAATTTAATTATTAATCATCATGAATACAAAATATTATTGTTTTTGAAAACCTCCATTTGAGTTTGTTATTCTAATATTGGTAACATTGTAAAGATTACCATTTTTGACAAGCACTGGCATACAAATGATAACAAACTATAGGTACATTTTCGGTAAAATAGTTGTTCATAGTTCTTGTTGATTTGTTCAGTGATAAGATTGAATCAGTTTTGAAAATGTCAAGTAATTGGAATAACAATCGTTTCGCTTCGAAGAAGGATGGTTTTTTTAACAACAGTTCTTGTGAGTCAATAATTTATTATTATTACGATACAATAATATATATTATAATGTTTGCTTGAAAACATATTATTGTTTGCTTTTTAATTTTTTTTCTCATTTTTTCAATGTCAACACACTTGCAGAAAATTAAAGTAAAGTTTATTTATTATAAATACAGTAGATTTGATAAAAATAAAATTAATATAAGTAAAATATTACCGTTTATAAACGTTCTATTAATTTATAATTTTAAAAACCGGTTACAAATTCATAAAGCTCGCCGAAATCACCGAAATTTTTTATAACGCATTTGGAAAGTAACATTATTTTGTAGTAGTTTCTAATTACGCCACTATTCTTAACATTAGGACCCTGGTTCAATGAATATAGACTTTTATTATACAAATTTTTATAATAGAGTTTATAATGTGAAAATAATAGAAAATTCTTAATTTATTTATGAAATGTCTTAAATGTATTATGAATTTTCTTTAGAATTTCCATTATATATCTATCATAAAGATTTCGATAATAAAACTTTGCAGTCGTTAAATTAGGATAGTATGAACAGCTGTCACAAAAGGATTCAATTAAGTTCATAGAATTTTGGTTGATTTTCTTTAGGATACAAAAGTATTACTGTTTATTTACTGTATTTTATTGAAATTCGTTGCAAATAAACGATACAAACTTCTTCACATTTTACTGTGCAATCAAAACATACAGTTTAAAACGTATGATACCATTTAAAAAAATTGTAATATTTTTGGACAGATATGATAGATCATTTTTGTTTCAGGGAACAATAAAACGACAAACTTGAACAAACAAAGTGGAAAAGTGTCTAAGCCTGTGCATAGTAGGCTTGGTGTAAAAGTTAATACATTTTTTGACAGAAATAAACAAATCAAGAACAAAAATTTTTTAGCAAAATATATACTTGCAACTAATAAAAGTAATTCAACTATAGGAGGTATTACAATAAATCAAAAAGAAAGCGGAAATTTAAAAAAAAAGTTAACATGGTTTAAGGTGACTGTAAGTTTTAATAACCAGCAAAGTAGAATGACAAGATAATATAATATTAATGTTGATATTTATCTGAAATAGAACTTATTGAATAATATTAAATTGTTTTTTAGATTCATTATGGAAATAGTTATCCTCGAGATTTTATATTACAATCAATCGCAGATCTTATAAGTCCAAACACTTTTGTCCCTCTAAAAGTAAGTTCATTATTCAAAAATTTCGTTTTTGAATTTTAATAATATTTAATATGTAAATAGGCTAAATAAACAGCAACCTCATTAACCATTTTTTATTGATATCTTTCAGTAATATAATTGAATAACTAAAATAAGTCAAAACTGCAATTACAAAAAGTGAATGAAAATAATACTTTTATAATATATATTTTAGTACACAGTAGCTGATAAACAAGCATATTTTTATTTGGATAATGAAGAAGATACTTGTCTTGTCGAAAAGTGCAGCAACAAAATTGTCGCTAGCGATGGCTTCAGACTTAGAATCTCAACTGTTCCTCAGTATCCAAAAGTTGAGCCTGAAGATCTAAATGATGTATTCAAAAATCGATTGAAAAATGTTTTAGAAAAAAGGTTTATTGAAGCGATTAATACTTTGGACTTGTCAAATTTTCATCGCGATCCTGGTAAGTTTGTTAATTTGTGCAAAGTATTGTGCAAAATATTTTTTGATTCATGATACTTGATTTCACAGAAATGGCTATCGATTATTTTTGTACGTTGTTTCAACCTGCTATTATGGACATTGTTTTTGAATTGGCTACTGAATATATTCCAAACGTTGCATCTATAAATTTCAACGACAACAGCTTAGCAAACATACAAAAATTATCCGAATTGAAGAATAAGTTTCCAAATTTAAAGATATTACATCTTGGAAACAATAAAGTAAGTCTGTTTAAAAAACCTCAGGTTCAGGTTATAAAAGACAATTGAGAATTTTTCTTACATTTTTCAAATATACAGATAAATTATATATTCTCCTAAAAATATTCTTAGATAAAAGAATTTTGTCAGCTAGATGTCATCAAAGAACTGGATCTTCAAGAATTAGTTTTAATAGGAAATCCACTGTATAAAAAATACAAAACAAGACAAAACGATTACATTTGGTAAGATATATATTCACAACATTTTTTTATATTAAACCGTTTCTACTTAGACTTTTATAAAAAACTACGAAGGAATCTTAGGGTCTGAGTAACTTCTTATTTCAAAAGTTACTAATTATACTTGTACACGTTTACTTTTAATTTAGCGAACTCCAAAGACGATTTCCATCACTTCAGCGACTAGTACGTATAATATTAATATTAGAATGACAGTATTTCTAAAAATTTTTTCTATTATCTATTACAATGACATACTAAACTTCTAAATTTCTATTTTAGGATGGTAAAAATATAAATAGGTCTATCACTTTTGATATTCAACAGGAGCATATAATTAGCTTACCTTCATCTAAACTAATTTTTGCTATAAACGAAGAGTCCAAAATCATTGCTGCATCGTTTCTATTAGAATATTTTCGTATATTTGACTCCAACAACAGAGAAAATCTAATGAACGCATATCATGAGCATGCGACATTGAGTACATCTGCATGGTGCCAAAACCAGTCTTACAAACTCGACAATTATCTTCACGAGAGTCGAAATTTGTTGAGGATAACCGATGTAAATAGGAGATACAAACTTTTAAAAACTGGAAAACTACACGTTATGTCTCATATTGTTGGTTTACCAAAGTCACAACATATCGATCAATCATTTACTATGGACGTTTGCCTTGTTACGGTACTTTAATTATATTCAGTTTAATTTTTAAATTTATATTTATATATTATATTATAAAAATTACTATTCCTTATTTATAATGTGAACTGTAATTAATGGTTTAATTTTTATTGTGATTATTGTGTATTTTCATTTGAAATATACAAAAACACAATGCGATCTTAACTACATGTGAAACATTTTTATTCTTTTTTTCTTCTAGAATGAAATGATCCTTGTGATTGTAACAGGATTATTCAAAGAGCTTGATAGTGATGATTCAACATTAAAATACTTTCATCGAACTTTCATTATTATTCGTGAAGGCCAAGGGTATTGTATTTGTAATGAACAGCTCCATGTCACCCTTGCTTCGCTTGAACAAGAAAAAAAATATCGGCCATCTGTAAAGTCGAGAATTGGCGTTCCTAATTCAACAGTTGTACAACAAATTCCTCTTACACAAATTCCTCTACAAGAGCCTTCTGTAAATGAAATGCAAAACATGATTACAGTTCTCAGCAATCGAACTAACATGAATTATGAATGGAGTTTAAAATGCCTACAGGAATGCAAGTGGGACTTTGATCATGCATTCGCATCATTCCAAAATTGCTTTCAAAATGGTCAGTTGCCAAATGAAGCTTTTATCAAGTAAACTTTATTTAACATAAGACTATTCAATACTTACTTTTGAAAAGTAAAGTTAAGAATTACATTTTTGTTTCAAAGTTTCAACGTTAATTTCATTAATTTATAATTAAAAATGCTTGCATAATGTATTTATAATATTTTAATTTTTCAAATTGATGTGGTTTGCGTTTTGTTATAATTTCAAACGATAATGCTTAATGCATGTGTCCTTTAGTAGTTATGTTCTTATTTGTTTTTTGCCTTTATCATCAGAATCTTGTTTAGGACACAATAATATTGTTTTTATGCAATTTAGTTAAACAAATGCATTATTTTTATTTAATAGTTTAGTAAGACTGTCTTTGAAGTAAACAATTTAAAACTGTAGCAAAAAATAAAGAGAGGTAAAATGATGATACAACAAAAAAGTTCAACGTATATTGGTTGTTTCAACTAAAAGTTTGGTAAATTAGATGTCAGCGATATTGGACCAAAATTTGTATGTTAGTTAAAAATAAAAAATTATATACATATATATTTCTTTCAGTATTTAAACAAGGTATCCAGGCGTCTTTAAAATCCTCAAAAACTGGCAGTTCATCAAAAAATTTGTTAAATAATGAATAAAAAGGAAAATCTCTACGTTATTGTACTTTCATCTTTGAATTGTTTCTCAAAACATCTCGAAAATATATATTCAATTCAACTCATTCATTAACTCTGCCAAAACCGATCCACCACGCGCGTGCGCCTATAATCACACCCTCTGCAGTTCACGAACGAAACCTCGATTGTCAACAAAGAACAATCATGAATGTTTACCAATTGCTCACCCCCCACCCGTCACCTCCCTCCCTTCCATGAGTCCGAAATCACAACATCCTCCACCTTGCCCTCCAATGCCATCATTCCAACAACCATCTTCTCTTCCGCATGACAAAGACCGTTGTTCGCCTGTATTCAGATTTATTAAACGTGCTATTTATTCGGCATCTCTCTCCCACCTCGTTTGGCGTTAGAAGGTGCAACAAAGCGAAGGCGCGACGATGGCGCGAGCCGCGATTGGTCGCCCAGTCTGTTGATTGATCGCGTTGGCGCTGCTCATGTGACCTTTTGCTGTTGGTCGGTACATCGCGCATTCGTTGTTGCCTTCTTCTCGCGCTAACACGACCACGGCGACAACCTTCGGTGACGTCATGTTACGCGCGCGCGATAGCGACAACAACAACAACTATAGTCGGAGCAGTTTCAACGGCGGCGCCAGTAGCGATCACGCACACTCGACGGCGTGGCGATTTTCGGAGCTGATGAAAGTCACGGCCGCGTTGCTGTAACCCACTTGGACTGCTTTGTTGCTACGTTTTGCCGTCGCTTGTGTGTATGTGCGCGCGCGCGCGCGCGCCCGCAACCAGCGGACTCGCGGCGAGATTTTCGGCCCAGTTTGCACAGTCATCGAGTGTGGTCGTTGTCCTCCCACGCTGCCTCGCGCTGTTACGCGCGATTACGCCACACCGAAATTGCCGATCAAGCGCTTTGTTTACAAGGAAATGAGCAACCGCACGTGCTAGGTACTTAGTGCTTAGATTTTTGATAAAGACAGTCGCGACGAGCTCGAGGTTAGGATCTAAGCGAGCGCCAATGACAACCTGGTGACACGGTATCGAGCTTGCTCCGAGATAGATGCTTTTGCTCGTGTGTATATGTATATGTATATACGCTTGTATATATGTATATGTGTCTCTGTCTTTTTGTTCCACTATCTCTGTCGTCCTTGTTTTTGTTTTCATGTTGCAGATAGAGCAAATAAGTTTCAGAATAGTTTCTCGCTCGTGCGTGTATATTACCAGCTGATTAGAAAGAGATGAAGCGACGACGTTTCCTCAAATCTTTTAACTCAATAGAAATCAATGCGAGGGTCCACAAGATGGGACTGCAAGTGATTTAGACATTAGTAAACAGGAAGTTTGTTTTGTTTATATTCATTCGATTATTTTTTATACTTCTCCATTTATTTTAATTGATAAGTTTGTTTGTCAAAGAACAAAATTAGGAGTTGAGTTTTAAATTTATCTGTTTTATTTTTATATCTTTTCTGTTCTGTTAAATTTTATTGATATAAGTAATGTAATGTTTTTATTTATTTATTTATTTTTATATAAGTGTCAATTATCATGGAAAACAAATCCTGTTTACTGAAATTGAGAACTTAAATTTGATTGGATTCGCATTTGGTTTAAATTTATTACATTAATTTGAACTGATTATTAAATTATATTTCTCAAAAAATATTTATTTTTTTTTTAATTTCAAGCAGTCAGTGTTTCGGAAGAGCTAGTCACATGGAGCCTTTTGTGGACTTGTCCCTTTTCTTATTGATTTCTTTTTAGAGTTTATCGCAGTAGAATGGCAACATGTTGTTTTTGAAACATTTCAATGTACACTTTATTTCCAAGGAATGCTATTGTTAATATACATCGCCTTTGTTAAGGTTTGTAATTACTAATACCGGTTACTAAAGGTGTTTGACCTGACAAAGAAAATATGACACAGACTTATACCAACAAAACAAATCCATTGCTATTATCCTGATCAGAAAGGGAGCATTCTAAACAAAAGTTTTTAGGTGAATTTTTTTATTCTTTGGTCATTAATAACAAATAAAACTCATTTTTTAATAAACTTGTTTATTAGCAAATACATTTTTTTGATCTATTAGATTTTGTTATCAAATTTAAATTTTTCTGCACATTTTACGTGAAAATCGCTTTGAAAATGCATCAAAACTACTGATACATCCAAGAGAAAAAAAAATGAAAATTTTAATTTGTATTAAAATTAAGAAGAAAAAAAAAGGAAAACTGTAAATGACTTTTTGAATAGCTGGTATGAATTAATAGCAAATAGATACGTTAATGCCATTCAGTTGAGTGTAAGTGAAAGTTTTGTATTTGACTAAGGAATACCTAAAGCAAAAACAATGAAACTACAAAAAAAAATTTTAGTTACGATAGTCAGCTGCTTTGTTTGAAATTATGCAAGGAAATTGTGTTGTATACAAACGTTAAGTAATGCGAGTAAAGTTATGGAATGCTGATACCTTTTATCATTCTTTTCTTTCAATGTATCGGCAATATTAGAATAAGATATTCAAATGCATAATCGCATACTTTATAGATTCTAATTATTTTCTGCGGAATTTTTCAATTAATTTGTATATCAGACATTAAACATTTTGTACTGCTATGAAAATCAATGAAAAAATTGTTTAAACGTAAGTAGTATTAAATAATAGAAAGTTGTATATTTATGAATAAATTATAATTTTTTAAAAATGTATAAAAATTAATGTAACATACACAATATATGAAAAAAAATGCTTTAAATTTTAAATTCATTTTAACAGTTTAGCTAGAAAGGTAATATTTGTATTTTTTGAATTTCACTTCATTAAATAATATGCATTAAAATATTAAATAACACTGACAACACAGCTATGAATATGACAGCATAATTATAAATATGTATTCCTGTTTATGACAAATAATTTAATTTTTTAAATATTCAGAGAGGTCGTCTACAATATCAGTATCTATTTTATTGAAACTAATACTTAAATATACATGTATATCTATACATATCTAATATTAAAGCAGCAGCAAATTAAAATGTTTAACCGCACAATAAAAGTCAGTTTTTCCATGTTCATTTACTTTTGTCTTTAATTATATTTATCGAGATGTTAATTTTTAATTTAAAATGAATATTTTGTTTTCGCTTGTTGATTTAAAAATTACATGTTTAAAATTTAAAGTCAATTAATTTATCGATGTTCTATTATTTATTAATAATTAATAGTACAAATTCACGAAACAAAAGAAAAAAAAAGAAATAAATTTCAGTTCTAGAGTGAGATATTTTTTGTGTAGTATTGATTGGCATTTAGTGTCAGTAGTCATTATTTCATACAAGTAATCAATACATTTTAATAAGATAGTGCAGAAATTGCTCTGAGAAATGGAAAAATTATTAATTGTAATTAAATTGAAATAAAAATATTAATATATTTATGTACAAATAAATGAATATAAAACATAGACTTTTAATTACATTTATTCACAAACGTTATTTTCAACAAATAATTTTTATTTTTAATAATTCAATCATCTTCATATTTGATTATACTTAAAAGTCCTATTTTGTCCTAATATATATTTAATATCTAATTAAATATATGAATATTGTGATTGTTTAAACATGACTCAAATAAACTTACTTTGACATGAATTTAACAAAATATTTAATTTGTATGCTTATTTGAAATTTACCAATTTATTTACGCAACTTAAATTACCCAAATGCAAAATGAAATTAAATAAGATAAAAATAATTGCAAAAAACGCTGCAGCGGTCAAGGATAAAAAACAATTATTGATTAACAAACGTATTGTTACAAAATTTGTTCAGTGATTCCATTATAATGAAAATAGAAATCTCACACTAACACAAATGAATAAATCAATTTTATGTTGTCTACGTGGATTTAATCCTCACTTTAATCTGGATGTTGTGTTATGTCATAAAGTTGAAATTTAATTTCATGCTTAACAATATAACTCAAATCATTCTCTAAAAATAAACTTTCTTATCGTCCGTATCACTATTCTCACCATACACTAGGTTCATTAAGCAAATGTATATTATCCCATTTTAAAATTTATATTTATGTTTGTTTGTTTGTTTTTTTTTTTTTTTCAATTAAAGTGAATTATTCTTATTATAGTTTGTTGTTCCATCAAAAGTGCTAAAAACATCATTGAGACAATGAACAAAGTTGAAATTGATACCATTCTGCTCTTGGGCGAAAAATCAGATTTTTCCGTTCTAGGGCAGAAAAAAGTAATAAAATAACGCCAAGGGTAAAAAAATGAACTTATCTATTCATGAGTAAAAAAAGTTCTCCTTTCCAGCCGCTGATCAGGTCTAAAAAGCAGTGATTTCTTAGTACATCTAACAATAAATTATTTACTGACGATTGATGCAATATTACATCACTTTTTCCTCAGTATATCTAACACACAGTTCTGTTTATTTTTTTATTTCAGCAACCAACTTTTGATATCGACGGTACACGCATTATCTGTGATGATCAATTTTTAGGCCAATCAACAGAGATCCCAAAGTTTAATTCCAACAAATCCATTGGAGTAGTTGAAAATGGAGCGAGATACCGAATATCAAGACTACTTCATTGGTATGAACAGCAACGCAGTCGATGCCCTCGTGAAGCAAGAACCAATTCAGGAGCTGGGCCAGGCGTCGGCTTCAGTGCCGATACCGGGTGGTCACAGAGGCTCTAGGGGCGTCTACGATCAGTTTTCGCCCTCACCTCTAACCAGCCAGTCCAGCTGGGTGATCCGCCTCGACCAAATGGATTCGTCTTTCAAGCTAGACACCGATCTCCTTGAGAGCTCCCTTAAAATGGAGGATGACGATATCTTCCAGGTGGACAAAGCAGACCTCATCCAGGGCCCAACACTCGCCGAGCTTAATGCCAATGATGACACCTTGCTGGGCGATCTTAACTTTGATGATTTACTACTTCCCGAGCAACGAATTGATCCCTCAAAGTCTGTTGAAATCCCGCACCCGGGTGGCTCGTTGTTCAGCGGAGTTAGTCACACTTTTGGCGGACCTAGCAGCTTTCCACAGTCGACGCAAATGTTCCATAGAAGTTGTCCCAACTACTCCAGCAATGCAGGACTCAATATCAATGGGGGTATCAATCTGATTGACAGCTCTGATCCTGTTAGTCCGTCTTTTCCTAGTCCAGAAACTAGTAATGTAGCAGGTACTGAACTGGCATCTAAATGTCGAAAACAGGCACTCTTTATTGAATTAATTAATTTTCCTCATTTTTTTATTTTACCTTATTGTAATCACTGTGAAGTAAAAAAGAATTCTATTTGTAAGTTTTTGATTATTTATTTTGCAATTATTCAATATTATATTAATTTGATGCAGTTAAGTTGAAAATAAACAGGTAAATTGTATTGTTTTACTCGTATTTGAATAGTGGATATAATTTTTTATCGCTATTTATTCATAAATTATCATTATTTGTACTTGATTTATCACATATGTACAGTTCTGTACAATGTTAGAGTTCAATATATCATTTATTGACTTTTTAAATAACTTGGCTCATTTACTACTCGTGTCTTGTTTATTTTATTAATAACTTAAATTAATAAACATCTATCTGTTATTACACATTCTTATTTCATTCATGCTTTAATATTTTCAATTTAATATCTACAATTTCATTTAGAGTTGTTCAGATTTGATTAGATTTAATCTTATGATTCTTCACAATCTTATCTAAATTTAAAAATGTTGTAGTTGTGTTGGTGCAAAAAGTTTTGATAAGTTTCTAAGCAATTGCTGAAGTTGAAAAACTTAATTATTAAATTTTTCCATAAGATATATTTTTTTTGACTTTTGCATAGTATGTAAACAATTAATAATGAAATTAAATATGTAATAAAATTAATTTTACTCAAAAGTTTTAAAATAATATTATGTTTAATCATTTCATTCTATCAGTAAAATAATACAAGTCATTTGACATGCCAAATTACCCTTCAACTGTAATAAGAACATGATGAAAAGATCTATAAAAACATAAATACTCATTTATCTTTTCACAATCTAATAATAGTTTCATCCGATGCGCCAGATTTGAATACATTCAAAAATAAATTGATACATTTTTCTGTACTTTATAAATATAATATTTTACCACTATGAAACTTTTATTGCTTCAATTGCCTGAATTTATTTTTCATCTGACTGAAAAATAATATATTGTAAAATTAATAAACAAAAATTATCATCCCATCAACAACAAATTTAAAATTCATTTAAACTTATTTTCACGTATTATCTATAATGTCAATTGATATTAATTTTAAATCAATTGAATACTTATTGTATTGTGTTTTCATAAAACTTTAAATATTTTACTAATTTTCACCATTTTGTTAGTTTCATTTTCATTATATTTTTTAATAACTTAATTATTCTTCATTTTTTGACACTCCATAAAATTTGCACATTCAAATCAATTTAAAAATATCGAAATGCTAAAATATTACTGAAAAAATGTAATATAAATCAAATTTTTTTATTTTACTGCAGATTATTATGCTACAAATGTATATATAAATGTTATAATGAGAAGAAACATTACAGATAGATGTACTTTTTCATTTACGTAAAATGTTTTGGGCATTATCCAAGTTTGAAAAAACATTAGTTTTATTTTTATTTATTGAAACAACATATAACTAAATTTTCGAAATGTCTTATAGGAGATTTTGAACAATTTCATATATATTATATATAATTAAAATTCTATCTGAACAACTTCTTTAAAAAATATTCAAATAATACATTGCAAAAGAAAAAACCTCTTTTACTTTTTTTAAAAAATAAAGACTTGTTGAATAGCTTCAGTTTCAAGTATATAAATTATATTCTGTAACTTAATTAAAAATATCCTTACGTAAAATCACATTGATAATTAAAAAAATTTTTTTTAGTGATAAAAGATAATCTTTTACAGTATTAAGTTACATACTAATAGTTTGTATTGTGCATAATTTTTAATGTAATTACATAATCCGTGTAACACAGTTAATAAAATTTTCGATTGAAAATGTGAAGTATTGCAATATAAAGTACAACATATTTGGTTCCGTGAGGTGAAACTTAAATGAGAAAATTAAAAACAGTGGTAAACTAATGTTCATTTAAATTACAAATGTCGAATTTGCACAAAACAGATAAATGACTCAAGTTACAATATGTATAATCTAATAATGAATCACAAGTGAAATGCAAATTTATTGTTACAAACAGTTTTTTGCACTTGTCCGTTAAACTCAAGAAGCAACATTGAAATAAAAAAAATTCAATTCTTAGAGTTAACTTGAACTTTGTTTATAATTCCATATTTTTCTGACCAAGACAATTTTAAATCTTTTTTTAATAGCGTGTTTACTACAGCAGCTTTTTGTATCTCCATTTCCATGCTATTCAATTCAGAGGATATAGTAAAGTCATTGTGTAACACTTTGATAAATCATTATTATTCATAACTGATTTCATATAATATTTTATGCAATAGCAATCATACTTCAAAACAGAGTAAAATTTTTTTAAACCGAATATACAATTTTATTAAAACGCCTTAAAACCTGTTTTAATAAACATTGATGCAAAAAATTTAGTAAATGATTAAATAATAATACCATCAATATTGTCGGACATTATTTATTTTAAATTAATTTGTATTTGAATGAATGTTTAAATATTGCAGGAAGTTCAACAGCGAGTTCGTCAACTTCCCCTCATCCGATGTCGAAACCGTCGGGCCAGTCAACATTACATGAGCTATTGATGAGAAAAGGCGACACTCCTCTTAATAGCCCAATGCACAGTCAAAAAGACACCACCATACCAAGTTCGAGCAAAGCCAAAATTTCACGACTGTCAATGTCAGCGCCAACTCAGTCGATGGCATTGGAGCAATTCTGGACACATCGGGAGCCGAGGCAGCATTTGCTGAGTACCGGAAGCCTCGCGGAAGGTGGCTCGACCAGTAGTATAAGTACTGGTGGCGCACTCAGTCCAGATCCACTCAGTCATTTAGACCCTTTGAGTCACGACGAGGGTTATGAAGACAGTGACGATGACAGCGAACATTATGACGACTACAGCAGTGACAATGGTTAGATACTATTTCTATTGTTTAAAAAATTCTGATAATCCAAACTTTATGTATCAAAGAAATAGATCTGACGAGGATAACACATACATAACAAGTTAAGATGCATTATTAAAGAAACATCAAATATAATATATGTGACATAGATTAAATACATTCTTAATATGTGATGTATAACTAAATCTTAGTTTCTGTTCAAACTTGATTGTAACAATATTTTATTTAAAACAAAAAGTGAATTTAAATTAAACAATTGTTAATTGACTTTGTTATTCAATGATTCGATATTCACAGATTTTATTTTCATCATTTTGATTTTATTTGAACAGAAACACGCAGCATTAATTTGCAGTTGTGCATGATCAGTTACATTAATTAAGAAATAACTGTCTCTTAAGATATTGGTATCATATAATGGAAAGTATTCGCGTTATATAAACTTCTAAAACTTGGATTAATGAACTTTCAAATGTCAAGGATAACTTCAATTGACAAATATCAATGTTTCAAGATTACGTTGCGAGGATAACATTTGAATTATCGTTTGATCGATACGATAGAAAAAGTATGAATTAACATCGGAATTCATTTCGCAATATGTTTAATTAAATTTCAATAGACTGATTTATGTACACAGTTCTTTTTTTGCATGAACTGAATATTGTATTGAAAAAAGTCATACTCCGATACTCATATCTCTTATCTTGGTTTAAAAAAATTTGTATATGTAATTTTTTGTTTAAAAATTACAAACTGATTTATTAATTAATAATTTCTTATATATTCTTTGCCTAAAAAAGTCATTTAATTGAATTTTATACTCACAATTTGTAATAATCTTTTTTGTTTTTTTGATATAATTGATTCTACCCAAAAAAGCTGGTTTTCATTTAAATAATACAATTTGTAATTGTATTCTATTTTTTAGACAGTGGAAGTGACGGCGAAGATCAAGGAGGGCTTCAGGCTGGAAGTGAGTCCACAAAAGAGCGACATTCGAAAAAAGAGCGATTTTTCTGGCAGTACAATGTTCAAGCAAAAGGTCCAAAGGGTCAAAGATTGGTAGCTCGAGCTCGACTCGAGGATCCACACGTGTTGAACGAAGCAACTGATCCAGTGTTTAGTCCTCATTGCGCTTTACGTGGCATCAAACACAGTGGTAAAGCGCGCAAGGGCGATGGAAACGACCTCACCCCCAACCCCCGTAAATTGTACAACATAGGCCGAGAACTGGATAAGCTTGCATCGATTATCAACGACATGACGCCCGTTTCCGAATTGCCGTTTACGGTGCGGCCTAAAACGCGCAAAGAGAAGAACAAATTGGCATCGCGCGCTTGTCGACTCAAAAAGAAAGCTCAACATGAAGCCAACAAAATCAAATTGTATGGCCTCGAGCAAGAACACCGTAAGTGATAACATCTCACAGAGACAATCACAGAATCAATAATTGGTTACTTAATATTGGTTACTTAATAATTGAATTATAAACTGAATTAAAATTATGCATTTCTAATTTTATAGTTTAAAAAGTATGATGCCATTTTTTTTTCTTTGAGTTCATTTTACTCGAATTACAGTGTTTTCCATTAATCCGAATTTTAATTTAAAAAAGGTCCTTGCAATTTAAAAAATTACTTGCATATATGGATATAAAATAATTTGAAATTGTTAAATTATAATGGTAATTAAGTAGAAACAAATTGGTTCTAATCAAATTTGGCAGCTAGGTATTTTCTTTTTCTTTTTTTTTTTTTTTTTAATCAATAATTTAATAAATTTATTATTATTATCCATTTACCACAATTTCAATTTATTTATATGGTGATTTGAATACAGGACGTCTGATACAAGGAATTATACAAGCAAAGCAAACATTAGCTGCTAAATTACGCGAGCAAAATCCAGAGAATCAAGAGGAACTCACAAAACAAATGGAGAAACTTTGCAAAATTGCCACAAGTAAGAACTTAAACTTTACAGTATTCGTTATGTAATTATTCATTCAACTTCATTTTCATTTTAATATATTAATTAACTGAATAAGTATTTTATGAAAGATTATTTTGAATTATTGAAAATTTTTTCGTTGAAAGCCTAATCTCCTAATCAAAATATTATGTACTTCATCGAAAAGAATAGAAAAGGAAAATAATTAATTGATTATTTATTGTTTAAATAAATTAATAAAATATGTATTTCAGAAGTGAGAATCGCAAATCATTCAACAGAATTTGTCAATAAAGTATTGGAAAAGGTGAAATTGGGAGTACCTGATGGAGGAATTGATGACTTTTAGTATACAGTTGCAATGATAATGGGATTTTATTGTATGACGAACCGAGGTAACCAAACGACGATGCATGTGAATGTGCGAGCATTAATGACCTGCAGTGTTTATACGCACACATGCAAACAATATATATTATAAAGAAATTCTAAGCATAGGTAACACTTAATTTATTAATTAATGTTAATTATTGCAAATTTGTAGTGTAAATTTATATTGATTACATGTACTTGAGAGACATGCCTGCAATGTAAAGGTTTGCTCTTGCATTTCTCCTTTGTACTGTACCATAACTTTATCTTTTACACCTCCGTTTTTTTCTTTTTTATATAATTTATAGTTGCATAGTTTTTCCTTTAGATATCATTATTTATTTGTGCCACATTTTACAGATTTAAATTGGAAATTTTTTTACAAATTCGAATGTTTAAAGATATGTTAATTATTTTTTATTAATTTTTAGTTGTGTATATATTAATCATATTACAGAAAGAGTTTTTACGTAAAGATAACGCTGGTTATCGTTGAAAAAAATTAATAAATAAAAAACGCTTGTCTCTCAAGTACAAACCAATGGCTGACTCGGTCTACCTCAGAATGAAACGCTATACCTGCAGAAAATATTTGAATATATTTAATATGGATTTATATATAATACATATAAATATACATACATAAAATACATATTACAGAGATAAACTGTTATGTCAAACATGCGTACAGACGAATATTATATGAATCTATTTTTACTTGTAATTGTACCACACACAGAGAAAAAGGTCGCTCTTGTCATGAGGTATGTTTAATTCTGTTTTGAGATAATTAGACACGTTGTTTTTGGTAAGTGTGGTAACTCAAAATGAGACGTCTTGACATCTCTAATGAAAATGGAAATGAATTATTACATCTTAGTACAACTCTTACATTGACATTTTTTCCATGTAGTTTCAACCAATGTTTACTACATTGTAAGAAACTTTAGACAATTTCCATCATACGATCTTACAAAGAACTATTTTCTCATAAACTGTTAAATGTACCAAATAAATTTTATAAAGGGACATAAACATTTGTAGTAGACACTGTTAAAACAATATTTTTTCATTTTACGTACAGACTAATGCATATAAAATATCGAGGCATTAATTAAATGTAAATATTTAACGTCTGTGTACGTGCAAAATAAATATTTTGTTGAACAACAAACTTGAAAAAAGGGACGGTATTTCACAGAAATTTAAAAACAGTAGTAAAGAAATTTCAGATAACATAATTTGAAACATTCTCACCAAAGATAGCTTTTACAATAAAAAAATTGAAATTAAAAATAGGAGAACGAATGTTTATTATATTATGCTATTCATTAAAGTCAATGTAATTAAATGAATATTAGAAAGTTTTCAGTAAAATGTTATAAAGAAATATTGATTAATTTTCACACACATGTTAATTCAATCGATGTAAACTTAAAAAATAAGCTATTATTTGTCAACAAAAACTTTTTGTATCTTTTCAAAACGTTTTTGGCAAAAATTATCTTCATTTATTGCAATGCAATAGATAAACCAATAAATTTACATAATTTTAATTGTTTGCAAAAATATCATATAAACAATATAATTGCATTAAAATTTAATGTATTTGTGTGTGTTGTAAAGCCTTAATTGTTTGAACAGAATTAAACATAAGTAAATCAAGTAGATGTGTCAGACAATTAAAAAACGCAGTACAATTACTTCTATGATAAGTAGATGTACAATTTAAAGTTTGACATTGCGAACAGCTATTTTTCTTTAGAAATACCAATCCTTTACGACTAGATGTAAGAAAATAATGTTAATAATATCAAAGGAGATTCCAGCTCTGGTAGCAATCTCTCTTTAGGATTTTATATGAAAAGGGGAGTGAAGATGTAGGATTGATTTTGGGATATATTTTATTGGTATGAGATATTGTCATAGGAAGAAAGAACAATTATTTGATTACCTGTTGCATTGTTTTGGTTTCAACAGTTTGAATCATTAAAAAGATGAAATAATTGCGCTTGTTATGACAGTTGCTCATATTGAAGTCTGATTACACTGTTGTCACTCTGATTTAAAGCATACATATTTTTAAGTTTTATTGTACCATTTAAATTTAATATGAGCTAGGCATATTACATTGCATATAAAATATATTCAGACGTTTAAACAAGTTAAAAAGAAAAGGTTATTTTAGTTATTTTTATGTATGTGCCATACTAATGTAATATTACTAAGATAATATTCACTTTTGTTGCTGTATTCCGCAATACAAATTTTATTATTATATTATTATTATAATCATTATTATTATTAATATTATTATTATTATTATTGTTATTCAAAATAATTAAAAGTGTTATTATGTATACATATTTAATTATTAATTGTGTAATACATACAGTTGTATTAATGAATCATCGATAAGTAAAACAAACTTAGACAATGCTTCCATAAATATGTCTAGCTCTACATATAAGTGTAGTTTAAATCAGTGTAATTTTGATGCTTATTATTCATACTGCGATACGTCAATTGTGAATGCCGATATGCATGATATCATAATTATTTATTAAAAGAGGATTTATTCCCTCTTTTTATCAGTTTATTTTTTATTATTTTTAATGTAATATTTTAAGCTTATTATTTTAGTAGTATTAATGCTATGTTTTTTTTTATAATTTACAATGTACAATATACATGTAGAATAAGATAACAAAAAATAATACAACATAAGAAAATAATTTCATTTCGCGAGAACAGAACTTTAATTGAAATCAGCATAAAAGTCCTCTTTTGTCAGATAATTATGATGTTTGCATATCTGTAAAAATTAACGAAAGAAAAAAAAACTGTCTTGCACAAAGCTATTCTGAGTTACTTTAAATGATTGCTGCGTTTAACTGGCAATTACAATTTTACACTTTGGTATTAGTCTCATGTATGAAGGAAGTTCCCAACGTTTCTTCTGTCAAATCAAAAAAAAAAAAAAAAAAAAAAGAAATTATAAATAAAATTGTTAACTTGTATATTGCTCGCGAAAAATTGCAAATTAGTACATAATAGTAATAAAAGGTATTTGAAAAGAAATATGTTTTGTTTAGTTCAGTTTTATAAGTTATATTTTATTCAGTTCACACTGGTTTACGATTTTTGTGCAAAAGGTTAAAACAAACTTTCACAGTGTGAATTTTTGTTTAAGACAAAAGTCGCTGATAACAAAACATCAAAAACTTCCTGCATATAATGTTATAATTAATAATCCACCACTTATGTAATCATGTTTAACGTTGTCAACAATCAAGATTGAATACAATTTGAATCCTTATGAAACAAAATTAATACAGTAACCCAAAGATGACCGTTTCACTGATGTAAATAGAAATGTATCACTGAGAGAGATTAAAAGACTTAAATGGTAATTGACGTTGGTTCTGTATTTTCAAATGAAAAGATTTTCAAGTCAGTTAGATTATGAAATAATGTACATTTGGAAAATGGGAATAATTTCTATTTGCATTGCATTTCAAAACTAGCTTTTAAATGAAACGCCTTGAACTTAAAGTAATTCAGGATTACAAAGATATTTGTTTACATGAAAAACGTTAAAGGAAAAGTAAACCTTGTTATCATATTTGCATGAAAAACGACATTTTTTTTTCTTTCGGAAGTTGTTAGAAAATGTCGTTGTCTTGCACTTGTGATAGATAATATCATTCTCAGCAAGGAGGTTGAAGTGGGAAATCCTCAAATTATGTGACTGCAGTTCTCGCGTTTGAAATTCAATTTGCAAACTTTACATTCAGTCAAAGATTTTCATTTTCAACTCTCTTGATGGGCAATATTATAACCGTTGGAGTAAATTTTTATATTTTAATTAATTACGCGTAAATGAAAAGGACAAGAAGCCATTGATGTCACTAACTTACAATTAACTGCTGAATTATTGTAAAAGAAACTTGTATATAATCCAAACCGATAAACAACATGTTCGTCGAGTAATGAAATTACTGAAAATTGAAAGAGAGGAAGAAAACAGTTGTGCTTTAATGAAGTCTACAACACAAGATAACTTGTGAACAGTAAATTTAACAGTAAAATTGAGTTAGCAAAAAGATTTTATAGCAAAAATGAGCAGATGTAAACAGAATTATTATGTCGAAAAGTGACTAATTTTGTACGACGGTTCTATTGATACACGCGACGACAATGAATTATCTTCTGTGCAGAGACTATTTATACTTAGCACTGTTAAAAATATCTTGTTTGTCAGAAAAAGATATATATATATATGTGTGTGTACCTGAGCGTGTACTAAATATTGTTGTCGCTTTTATCAAAGTTACCCTAATCATATTTTTATTCCATATTCTACACAAGATGACATAACGAGATAGAAGTTTCGTGTGGCCTCATGCTAAAGAAGGTGGAAGAAAATGGAAAAAAAAGAAAATGAAGAAAACAGAGAATATAAGTATAGTTTTCTAGCAAACTATTGTGTTTAATTTTAAGCGAAAAGAAATATGAATAACGCAAGATAGAATGGAAGGGAAGAAAAAGTAAGTTTATCATGTATGTTGATGTATATACTGAACGATCTATTATGTAAATTCTTTTGTAAAGTGAATTTTTATGAAGTAGTTGACTAGTTTGATTTAAAGTTCTATTTTTTTAAGCAAGTTTTACACAGACGGAAATACCAAACAGAAGTTTGACATGTGCGTGAACTATACGTTAGGACGGATGACACAAAATTCATTTTGCGATTTTTATTTACAAAATTGTTTTACTTAATTTTTCCATTGCCCTTTTTCTTTACTTTTTTTATTACTGTGTTTACGATTCTATTACGGTATTTTATCACAGTTTATGTATATTTAATGTTTTAAATGATATATGCGTATACATGAATTATACATCAATTGTAAAAGTTTATTGTGTATAATAAAATCGAGATTGGTTAAGTATTACTTAATTATTAGATACAATTATCCACACTTACGAATAGACTAGCGAGCCTTAGCCCATGATTCCTAACATTCGAGATGATTTTTATTATAAAATTCATTTTATAATATTTCCTTAATAAGAAGGAAAATAGAAAAAATCTAAATTATATTTTCTGTAATTTAGATCCTTGATGCATCGAAACTTGGACACGAAGTTTTGAGCATGGACCTCATTCAAGATGTAACATAAGAACTAAGTTATGTTTAGGTATAAAAAAATAATTAAAATTTAATTGTTAAATTTAAATTTATAATTTAAATCAAAAAAACTTTTGGTTAAAAATAACTGAAGATAAACTAAAACAATAGTTATTAATTATAATTATCATATTATTAAAATCTAAAATTAATTCTTAATAATACTGGAATATAGTAGTAATAAAAAACGAGTTTTTTTTATTTTTTTTATTTTTTATTATAAAATGTATCTTATATACAAAATATTTAACTAACTTATAGTAATAAAAACAGAAACTTGCAGGATGATTCTTTGTAAATTGTAACTATTTAATTTATTATATTAAATTATTAATATAATAAATTAATTTATTTATAGATTCACTGTCATACAAATATGAATTGAAAAAAATTACACGAAAACATCCTACAAATTTTTGTTTTAAAACAATTATTTACAACTATATACATTTCGCTGTTTAACATTCTTTTATTACTATAATCATTCAATGAAATATATTTTCAATGGAATATGATCTCACGTGACCTCAAGTAACATTTAAATTAAATTAATATGTTCTTAAAATTATTATAATCATAATTTCAATTCCATATACTTAATCCAAAAATTAATTTAAAGAGATTTTTTTAAATTAATTTCACGTATTACATTAATCTATTAAATTTTGGGAAAAGAATGAAAAAGTTATGAATACCGGAATGATTACAATAGAATTACTAAGTTCTTAAATTCTAGAAGATATTCAACATCTATTTATTTCTTGATAAGCTTAGCATTTCTATTGTAAATCCAAACGCAATACTATAACTAAAAAACAAAGAAAAAGAAATTCACAAATTTGGCTTATTATTGAAATGTCCAATGGCGCAATTTATGCAAATATATTGCACAAATGTATTTTATACATATCATTCATCCAAATGATAAGTTTATTAGTAATAATAAACATTTAAATGCTATTGAAGCAGTAAGCAATGTTCCAAACAAATTTGATACAAATCAGTTAAATTGAAATTAATATTATTTATTGAACGCCTCTGTTGGAATCTGGCCATTTTTCATGCAGGTCTGAAACGCTGCAAATGCATTGTCGTAATTCCAATTACATTCCTGCAGACATTTCAAACTCCATTCAAGGTTCATGTTGCTCTGTTGACTAAGAGCCATCGCCATACGCTGCATGTCTTCATTCGTAGGTGCAGCTGAAGTTATAACAGGAGGAACTGTAATGCCTGAAGTAGATGGTTCGTTCGAAGATTTTGTCCAATGGCGGAATTTCTTCTCTTGTTCCTCAGATGCATGAGTAATATGAAGCTGCTCATTACAAATGCAAAATCCACTGCCTTCAGGAACAATGATTAATGTTCGATTGAAGTACCTCAGTGGATCATCTTTTCCATTTAATTCTTTAAACAGTCCCGTAACAATAACCAAGATCATTTCCTTCTACAACATACAAAATTTTCATTATAAAACTTTATTTTTCATTAATATATTTTTGTTTTAATTAATAATTCTTATTCGGAGTTCCAAGATAACATTTACAATTATTATTAGATTTTTCCTCAATTTTCGAATTGAAAATTGTTTATGAAATTGTAAAATCCTTACCGTAGCAAGGCAAACGTCCATTGTAAACGATTGATCGATGTGCTGTGTTTTTGGTAAGCTAACAATGTGAGATACCACATGTATTCGCCCAATTTTCAACATTTTCCGTCTCTTGAATGAATCTGTGACTCTCAGCAAGTTTCTGCTTTCTTGAAGATAACTGCTCAATTTGTGAGGTTGACTTTGAAATGATACAGTCATACTCATTGATGCATTCTCGTGATATGCATTGATTAAGTTTTGTCGGTCTCCTGAATCAAATACACGAAAGTATTCCATCAGAAAACTCATAGCGATATTTTTTGATTCTTCATTTATAGCAAAAAGCATTCTGGAAGGTGGTAACGTTTTTGAATCTTCTTCCAAATCAAAAGTAATTGGTTTGGTTACTTCTTGTCCATCCTGAAAAATTAGTAAATTATGTTGCAATAAAAGTCTTGGGAATTAATAACGATAATTGCATAAATAGATTTGCACATCAATATGAACACACACAATGTAACATCATATGATTAGACATTTTATTTCAATGTTGATACATACCAATCGTTGAAGTGTAGGAAACCTTTTTTGAACTTCACTAAAATGTCAATAAGTAAGTAAAATGTTATTAGTTTTGTAATTCATGAAGAAATATTTAGGGTAAGTGCATTTATACTTGCTTATGTAGAATAATGTACTACATGCGTAGCAATGGGATCAAAGTTATGAGAACTGATAAAACACTAATTGAAAATAAGCATTGCAATTAATTATATTTTGTCAATTAAATTCTGATTGTATTCATATTAAATGAATTGTTAGATGTGACTAAAATACAAAAATGCTAAGTATGCATTTCTTTATAACTATTGCTTTTTAGACTGTATTAATTAACCTTGGCTTACATCCATCAATTACCATTCATGATTATAAGTAATATACTTACTTTGATATTATACATATTCATTTACTTTGTTTTAAATCTGTAATATACCATTGAGTTAATTTTTTTCTATTTTGACTGTTTTCTTTAGATTATAATTATTCAGTTTTTTTTACATTTTATTATTTCATATATTTTTTTTTTTTTTTTTTTTTTCAATTAATGCATCAAGTGTTTAAATCAGAGATCATTGATTCAAGACTTTTTATAGGTTGCAGGCGATATACTTTTCGACTGAACTTTGTATATTATTCCCACTAAAGGGAAACTGGAGTATGTTTCAGTCGTTCCTGAGAAAGGAAAATAAAACAGGACATAATGTAATGTCCAATGTCATAAATATACATATATATATATATATGTGTACCTTAACCACAAGGTGGTTAAATGCGAGTTTCTACCACAAATTGTGGAGAATCAATTCTCAGGACAAGTGTAATAAGTAAATTATCACCTCAAAAAGTATGTCTTGATTGACTCTGATTATTTCACAAGGCATTTGTGTTTGTAAAAATATTTATATTTTCATCATAAGTTTTTTCATATGTATATAATTATACAATATATACATTTATTTATTTTTTTTTTTTAATAATTTTCTTCTGATATATTTCAGATTAGAAACAAAGTATTTTACACTTTCAATTGATAATAGAAGCTTGAACAATTGGCAACATATGGATATAAGCAAAAGTTGTTATATTATTTGCATTCCATTTGAAAATTAATTCATTAAATAGTTTGCATTCAAGCATATCAATTATTCATTTAATAGAATACCATCAAAACAAGTTTTTTTTCATCGTACATCATCAGTCTTTGTAAAATTCTTGAATGAACCTTTGGGCATGATCTCATAACATATCCTGTTAACTAGATTTGTAGTTATTCAATTCAATATTTTGTTTGGTTTTAAGAAGTAGAATAAAATGATACATATTTAAATGTACATCTCACCAAATGTAGTCATTCTGTCTTGACTTGAAGCGATTACATAATGGGTTTCCTTGTAATACCAATTCTTGTAGCTCTAAATCCTTAATCATATCAAGTTGATAAACTTCTTTTATCTGTAATCATCAATAACTTATTAATTAAAAACAAAAAAGATATATAATATGACAAATATATTTAAAAACGTACTCTGTTGTTTCCAAGATATAGAATTTTCAAGTTTTGAAATTGATTCTTTAGAGTTTTCAATGATCGTAAATCCACCAGTTTGTTATCATTAAAATTTAAAGCCATAACATTTGGTATATGTTCTGCAATGATTTCTAGCACAGTATTCATGATAAGAGGTCGAAATAACGCACAAAAGTAATCTGTTACAAGTTCTGCAAGAAAAAAAGGAAAAAATATTTTAGAATGTCTCTGATTAATGCATACTACTAATTTTTATGAGTTAAACAATACAAATAAGTTTACTTTCTAATAATAAAACTTTTCAAAGCAACTGTTTTGTACATACCAGGATCTCTATGCAGGTTCGACAAGTCAAGAGCATTGTTTGTACTGAAGAATCTCTTACTCAAAGCAAGTTTGATTTTTTCTTTAAAGGTATCAGTCAAATCCTTAGCTTCCAAAAATGGATAACCTGGTCTAACTAAAATTTTAAATTTAAAGCCATTATTCGTCACGATTTTGTTACTACATTCTTGAATACGGTTCGCATCTTCCTCGTTGTCCAGGTAAAAATGAACATCTTTTTCAGCTACTGTAAACTAAAATTACAATACAAAATTTTTATTGAAAATGTTATTCTGATTTTTTTTTTTTTTTTTTTCATTTTACAAATTACATTGGTTATATATTTACCTTTATAGGAACAAAGACGTGGGGGCTTATAAGATCTGATATACATTTTAAAATAAATTCACGAGGATATTTATTTCCATAAGGAATCTGAAATAGTAAAAATTACAAATACAATATTAAATAAGTATAAGAAATAGTAGAAATTTTAGAACATTTTTACTTTTTAATGAACAAAATAGAAAAAAATAACGAAAAAACACGCAGCTAAATATTTTAGTAAGCTATTTGTTAAGCGTACTTACAATTACTTTGAACCAGGTAATATTGGATCCTATTCTTTGTTTATGATTCAGTATACCACGTCTTATCATATTTTGGTGTAGTAAAGGACTACGTCTTCCTTTTGACTGACTGCTTTCACCCATAGATACATCATCATCAAAACGATTTTCCATAAGAAGTAACTTTTTTTGCATCGTATAATGACCTCTAGCGTGGGCTGGAGTTTTAAATAAAACTCTACGTTTTTGTTTATTTTGTTTATTGGCTCCTCCTCTGTCATCATGACCTGTTGGAATATAATTTTTAATGATGAAATAATCTAATAGGATTTAAAAAGTAATAAGAATTTTATATTTTGTACATCATTGACAATGTATTTTTAGGAAACAAAAATTTTATTTTATAAACAATTAAAACAAGAAAAAAAATCTGTCAGATATCACATTATTAAGATTAGCAAATACATTCAACGTTGATTAGCTTTCTAAAATCAAAATTTATACGAATCTTATTGGTTTCACTACTCCACTTTGCTTAAACCAAGTGTAGAAAGAATGCTCTGTTGTATGGAAAATTCCTATTATGTCAAATTTTTCCAGTTTTATTTTTTGGACTCAAGACAGCGTCGATTGTATATTTGTTCAATAATTATAATTAGAAATAAAAATGATTTTAGTAAAAATATACAAAATGAATTATTAGATTGTATTATCTTTTATTCTTTTTTTTTTTTCTTTTCCAATAAAGTAAGATAACAGTGTTTTGTAATTATTAATGTCACTAAAAGCTTTTTTTTATTTATTTCTTTTTATTTTTATTAATTATAACTGTACATTTTTTTTCCTAATCCATTTGAAAATTTTTTATATTATTTTGCTTATTAAGCATCTTTTTCAAGCTGAGTAAAGATAAGTCTCTTATTACATAGTAAGATGGCGAACATAGACGTTAATGATACACAATTCACTTATATAAATGTATGATTTATAAACTATAAATTGGATATAATTTCGAGTCGTATAATACGAATGAATATTAATATATATATATATATATATATATATGAAAAATATATGGATGTATAAAAGATTAGCTTTAACAATAAAGAACGAGATTACGAAATATCTAGTTACTATAAATATTGTTTACTGTTTTAAAATATGATCAGATTGGTTAATTAAGATTTTCATACTTTTTATTTACATTTACGTTTTATCTAAATCAGTGAAAGTCATTTTTATATACTACAAAAAAGCTTGATTGATGCAATTTTTCTACATTTTTGTTTCTTTGTTACTGTTGCTATGAAGTAAATATTGCTTGAAATTATCACATGTGTTATTTGTTACATGTTATTATCAACAAAAAAAAACTTCAACAAATTATCTATTTTCGGATCACATTGTTTTTTTGCTCCAAAATACATTTGCGTCACTGTACTTGACCACGAATTTAACCTCAAAATCATGTTTCAGAATCAGGCGCAACAATTTTTTGTCGACTATTATTTCTTAACAGTAATCACAATATTACTTACAGAAATATTCAGGATTATTCCGACTTGTCGGATGATTGTTGTTCCACTTTTTTGGCATTTTTAACCTCTTTGAATATTGACTGAAGATGCAATTGCAATTAATCGCCACGAATTACATTCGTATAAGAATTCACGACAAAACCACCTTTAGCACTATTTACCAAATGAATCGACCTCGAAAATCGATCATGGAAGAGAACTGTAGTTCTGGTAATATTGCCAACCTTAAAAATACAAACGTCATCAAACTACTAATGAGGTCCCTAGGCGTTGTCTCTCGGTAAAAAACCTCAAGGTTCGTCTTTTTCTTATTCAATATGAAATATTTAGTAAAACAAAGATAAACTTTAGGATATATATTTTTCCAAAATGCCAAATAAAAATTCAAAAAATTAAAAAAAAAGAAGAGTAAAAGTATCTCATTTGAATTTATCTAACAAAAATAGAAAATTCACGAAAGTTACTTTGGTGCAAAAAATATTAACATTAACATGACATTTTGGATACAAACAAAACAAAATATTCATGCTGCTTAAGTGTATCCTTTTTAAATAGAGAAAAATTACATTGTACGCTAAATATAATAAGTGTTACTACTTTATTAAATGTTTGTAAATTATATGCTTAAAATATGCTTAAATATAAATAACTCATTAACGTTTATTGACATTTATAAAAACGTTTAATCGAAATTCAAAATTCTGATGATTCAACTCAATCTTCACGTGAATGTTCATAATCTTAAACTATCTTCCTTCAATTTATAACTTCATATAACTCCATCTTTGTTTAAGATAAACCAACGTCTGAAACTCGAGTCATCCGAATTCGGTTTCGAGATGTTCAAGATGAAAGTGAAGAGCAAAAGAGGTTAGATTGTGGTACTTGAAATAAGAAGTGAGGCGACGTGTTTTGCGGATGAACGGTGTTACGTCAAGACAGCTGGCTCGCGAATAGCCAAGATTCCAAGTTTCACATCAAAAGATGGCCCTCATCTGTTAGTTGACATCTCACACGTATCATCCGTTTACATGTCATGCGCTGTTCATTATTTATGTAACAATTGTTTTCTTACAATATGCGGCCGTATTCCTGTCACGATTCACAAGCCGTTCGGCCACGTTAAGACTCACCTTATCATGATGGAATTGACGAATTGATGGACCGTTGTGTAATAATATTAACTGTGTTTCGAAATGTTGTAGAACGTTGGTCCGCCAGTAATCACCTTGGTATTTTCATGGCTGTGTAAATAAATCAGTTGGCCCATTGTCACGCTCCTGCGAACGATGCTCCAGACGACGAATCTTCGGTCTTGACACACAAACAAGAGCAATTGTTTTGGCGCACAATGGCCATCAGTTTGTACATTTTGAGTCTTATGCTCATCGAGTGCTTTTGCTTGCTTGTCGCCGCAGATGCCACCGATGAGTACCCGGTTGAGTACATGAGCAAGGATGAAAGGGAGTCCCTCAAGTAAGAACTTTTCGATTTTTTTTCTTTTTTCAATGTCATAATTTTAATACTTCCAATATTTTTAATTGCTCTTATTATGAAATTGAATTTTCAAAAATCAAAAGTGAAGTTTAAAATATTCTTAGAATGTTAAAAAATATGTAATTTGTCTTTTTTCTTCTCTCAAAGAAATTTATTTTTTTACATTGAACGTTTATTTCATAATTTTTCATTAATTGTGTTTAATGACTAATATTTGGGAGTCATTTGCAGCAGGTTCCCAAACACATGTCAGTATTGGAATATCTAAAATTTGTCAAAAAACTGTATCCAATATTCAAAAAAACAATTATATATGTCTCGAAAAGAAATAAAGGAAAAAACGTTTATTTATTTTGGTTTAATTTAATGTTGTAACTACAATTAAATATTTGCTGCACTAAGAAGGATATCACTATTGTTTATCACGTATTATCATTACAAGAATTGAATGCTTTACAATCAGTAAATTATTCAGATTTCCTCATCTGTTGTTTAGCAAAGATTCATAAATTATGTAGCGTCTGAAAGATGTCAAGCTAATTTTGAAGTAAAAAAAAAAAAATTAATATGCCTAATTAAGAATCAAGTATATTTGTGGTACTTACATTCTTTTGCGTTAGTTACTAAAGACGATGTTTAATAAGGTTCAGGATTTTTATGACTAGGTTTATATAAATATCTTAATTATTCTCAAAATAAAAAAAATGAAAAATATTTTGTATTTATTTTTCAATTTTTGTTTTATTATTTTAACAAATAACATTATTTATATGATATTAACTTTTAATTTTAGGGAGGAAGCACGAGATATGTTTTATCATGCTTATAATGCATATATGGTAAGCTATGATTTTATAATGAATGATCATGGTAATAGTAAGAATTTCGTTGTCTATATTATTAAACTGAATGCTTAATTTTAGGATAATGCTTATCCTGCAGACGAATTAATGCCTTTAAGTTGTAAAGGAAGGTTCAGAGGGTCAGAATCTAATAGAGGAGATATTGATTTTACTTTAGGAAAGTAAGTAATAATGGTTTTATTCAATTGATAATATCTTAAAAATGAGTTTAAAGTAAATCATCAAGATTTCAGATGATTAATGAATATTTTTTTTTTTTTTTTCTTAAATAAAAGTAAATTAAATTTTGTTCTATAAATATTTAATTACAATTTTTCAATTTCAGTTTTTCTTTAACTTTAGTTGATACTCTGGATACACTTGCTGTAAGTATTTTCTATTTAATTTGTAAATAATTTGCGTTGATCAAATTTCGAAAATAAAGTAACGTCTTAATGCAGGTATTGGGAGATTTTGAAGAATTTGAAAATGCTGTAAAACTTGTGATCAGAGATGTCTCTTTCGACACAGATGTAATTGTATCTTTGTTTGAAACGAATATCAGAATGCTTGGGTAAGTAAAAAATGTATTAAACTGTAACACTTTTACTAATAAACGTTATTTTGATAATTTAAATTTTTCTGTTTTAATAGGGGTCTCTTAAGCGGCCATATTTTAGCCGATTATTTACAACAACGAGCAGATTTGATGTCATGGTATCGAGGAGAACTGTTAAATTTAGCCAAAGATTTGGGTTTCCGGTTTTTACCTGCATTTAATACTAGTACTGGAATACCTTACGGAAAGGTAAATTGATCACATTTTGAATTATAAAAGTAACTTACACAATAATTATTTGACTAGCTGTGTAAGTGTCTTATAATACAATTATTAAAATTAATAATAATTGTTTTTTTTTTTTTTAGATTAATTTAAAACATGGAATGAAAGGGGTTGCCTTAGAATTGTCTAGAGAAACTTGCACTGCCTGTGCTGGAAGTATGATTTTAGAAATGGCTGCATTATCTAGATTAACTGGAGAATCTATATTTGAGGTAAATTAAAATAAAAGTTAATAATTTTCTCTCATTGTTTATTACCTTGGACAAAATTGTGAAAATTATTTGTGGTTGTTTAAAAAATATTTCAATTTTGTAGGAAAAAGCACAGAAAGCTATGGACGTTTTGTGGAAAATGAGACATCGAGGTACTGATCTTATGGGATCAGTTTTAAATGTACATTCGGGTGATTGGGTACGCAGGGACTCTGGTGTTGGTGCAGGCATAGATTCATATTACGAATATTGTTTAAAAGCCTACATTTTATTAGGTCAGTCTTTTTGCTAAGTCTTCAGATATTCATGAAGTTGAATTTATTGATAAAGACAGTGCTGTATAATGTTTCAATTTAGCCATTCTATTTCCAGTAGATGATTCATTAAAGTGAAATATGATTATGATAACATATCTCTTTCATATATTTTAATTTATTTTCATTCAATTGTTTTCATAAAAAAAAAGAAAAATTGAAAAACAATTCATATGTTCTTTATTAAATCCAGGAAAATGACTGTATAAAAAAGAGAACAAAAATGATTGGCTATTTTCCTATTAAATTTCACTTTAGTATCAAATATAATATTTTCTCTCACTAGTTAAGTAATGTACTATAATCATGAATCAACATAATTTATGTTATCAGGCGATGAAAAATATTTAGCACGATTTAATAAACATTATGAAGCTGTGATGAAATACGTAAGCCAAGGACCAATGTTACTGGACGTATACATGCACAGACCTAATACTAATTCAAAAAATTTCATGGATGCCCTGCTAGCTTTTTGGCCTGGCTTACAAGTAAGTAAATAAATTAGTTATTGTTAAAAATCAAGTTAAATAATTGGAATCAACATGATTTGAATTATAAATATGTAATGGACCGCTATTAATCTATTTATATTATTCATTTATCTTACAGGTATTGAAAGGTGACATTAAACCTGCTGTTGAAACGCACGAAGTGTTGTATCAAGTCATGCTACGGCATAACTTTATTCCTGAAGCGTTCACAACTGATTTTCAAGTAAGTAATGAATAATTGTATATAATTTTCATGTACGATTAAGAACATTTCTATAAATTAATTATCTTAATAAACATTATGAATTACTATGACACACAATTCACATTCAATTCGTTTAATAAGGTACATTGGGCTCATCATCCTCTTAGACCAGAATTTTTGGAATCGACTTATTTCTTGTACAAAGCCACAGGAGATCACTATTATTTAAACGTTGGTCGAAAAGTTCTTCGTAGCTTACAAACTTATGCTAAAGTGCCTTGTGGTTATGCAGCTGTTTCTGACGTTCGGACCAACAAACACGATGATACAATGGATAGTTTCTTTTTATCCGAAACACTGAAATATTTGTTCCTATTATTCGCTGAGCCTGATGATTTGATGTTGAATCTAGATGAATTTATTTTCACAACTGAAGGGCATTTACTACCTTTAACTTTGTCATCTGCGAGGACAAACATTTCTATGGTAATTAATAATTTTCATTTTTGAAGTCAGCTGTTGTAATCGTTTGATAAATGATTAAAAAACGATAATTGTTAAATCTAATACATTTTACTACTTTGATAATAGTCTAGCGATCGAGATCCAATTCAAGTTGATGCCATGGACAGAACTTGTCCCAATAGTTTACATTTGTTTCCTGCAACGGTACGATTACCTTTAAGAAATATGGTGGAAGACATATGCCCAAGTCGAACCTTAACAAGAAGATTGAGTGCTGTACAATTTCAAGTGTGTATATAAAAATCTTTATAAAATATTCGATTTTTAAATCTTAAACTACGAATGTACATTCAATGCATGAAAACCTTCATAAATGCAATGCGTTTATTTTTATAGGCAAGCAATCCAGAGCATTTGAAAATACTAAGTGAAATGGGTATAACCATTTTGACTTTAGCAGATGGACGAATCCAATTACTCCACACTTTTTCAAACGTTAGTATTTCAGTAATTATTATATTTCAATAAATACTT
Organism: Aradophagus sp. ZL-2020; assembly: GCA_022817685.1. Taxonomy (NCBI): domain Eukaryota; kingdom Metazoa; phylum Arthropoda; class Insecta; order Hymenoptera; family Scelionidae; genus Aradophagus; species Aradophagus sp. ZL-2020. The sequence continues at coordinate 41,831 of JABFOV010000209.1, forward strand.
CAACAACAATTAGTTTTTACAAATTCAATATAATACATTTTGCAAATATTCATAACTACAATATCAATTGATAGGCTAAAAGTTCGCGTCATGCAGAAGAAGGGATCATTTTCATGCAGGAAATGGTTGAAATAAGTAAGATGCAAGCAAAACAGTCACAGACAATACCACAACAGGTTTCGTTCAAAATCCCTAATTCGAATCCGCCAAAAGAAGTGACACTTTTAGCCGGACCAGCACATTTTGGGCGAATATTAAAAGAGACGGAGTTAGTCAGCAGTAAAATTGTCCTGGCTGATCCTATGACAGCTTGTACAGAACTTAAAAATCCGGATGAATTGAAGAGGAAAATTGCCATAGTAATGCGAGGCGACTGTGTATTTGTAGAAAAGGTATTGCATTAAACGTTAAATTTGTTTACGTGAATTTTATGAACATTCTACTTTACTCGTTTACTCATACTTCACTCGTAATGTATGGTCAGATTTAAGTTTAGATACCGTGACAATTTAAAATCAATCATTTTGAGATTACCGAACTGATCAGATATCTCACAGTCAAAGAAAATTGCTGTAAAATTTACAGAGCCATTTTTCTCAGTATATGAGAGGAATTACATTAATTTTAATATTTATTATAATTGTAATAAAACAATTATATGTTTGTAGGCACGTCGAGTGCAAAGTGCTGGAGCTATAGCTGCAATAGTTGTGGATAATGTTGTTGGCACAAGTGTTGATACTTCGCCAATGTTTGCCATGTCTGGAGACCCCAAGGATAACAGTGATATAATAATTCCAGTAGTATTTTTGTTCAACGTTGAGGCAGAAGAGTTAATGAGTGCCTATAACGCGAATAAAAACAGCCTAATTGTAACAATTGGTTAGTATAATGACTGAAAAAATGTATATATTGTATATAAAGTGTAATCAATATTGAAGTATGTACATATACACATTAATACACATTATGTGTGTATAATATAAATATGTACAGATATACATATTATACTATTTTTTTATGGTACACGTTAAACATTTTAAAAGTTTTATCGATGAATTAATGAATGAAATTAAAATATATGTTTATATTAGATTTGTTGTAAAAATACTTTACTTTAATATATTTTTTTTGTTCTTTGCACATGTATCAAGATATTGTTGACGCAATTATAAATATCACTTACACGCTTTACATAGTAATTTGAGGTAGTTTTATCTATAGTAATCTACCAATTTAAAAAATAAAGTGAAAATGAGCTCTATTTTTAAGTATAATAATTAATGATTTTCAATTTTAATAGTAAGTTTTTAAATATAAAATTTACTCTTAAGATAAAGCAACCTCAATCTAGAGCTATGCAACCAGTACTGATGTTATAGTTTACATGCATGATGGATGGCTCTTACTGTAATATACAAACACATAATCTACAAATTATTAATAATGACAAAATGATAAGAAAACTTTGAATTTTCTCCACTTATTACTTTTACATTTTATCATAATTTATTGTATGTTTGCTGTTATTCAATGTCAAAATCACATTTGATAATGAGAACAATAACAAGATACAGATTACTCCACAATACAGTCAACTTCTCTACCAAATTACCTATATTTTAATTTTTTGGCATCTTGAAAAATAATATTTTTTATTCAGGACACCGGACAACCTTGAATTTTAAACATTTTTCGCGAATTTAATTTTCATTAATTAAATTTTTCTTTTCGACACACAAAAAGAAAAGTCAATTGATCAAGAAAATAATAGACCTTTCTCTGGATTGAAGGAATATCCCATTGAATTTTCTGACGAGTTCCATAGAAATCTCTGCTCGCTTTGAATTCCCTTAATAAACGTCTGACTGAAAATCAATTGATTTTTCTCTTAGCGTAAACTGTCTGTTGAAATGTAGTGCTTTATTATTTTAAAAAGTTCAAGTTTAATTAGGCTTAGTGTTAGCAGCACTCAATAGTCATGCCTCTTGCATCACACTCACCTAGCATGTTGTGATTTCAATTAAATTGAATTACATATTTATGTAGTATTACCTCAAAATATGATACTGCAGGTATAGATATCATAAAATAATCTACACATACAAAGGAAAAGATATTCTCATGTTATTAACTGTTGCTAAATATGATTGCAATGAATAGTAAAAAAAAATCCATATAGGATTCTACACAGAAATTTAATTCTGTACAGAAAACTATTACCATCTAGGAACATATCCAGGTTTCCCTGTAGATATAATTTGATCAAATTATCACCTATAAGAGAACCCAGATAGGTACCTAGATGGTATGGTTTCCTATGTAGAATTTTAAATAGGTTCTTAAGTAGCGTCCTGTGTCAAAGTCTAACAGGATCCTACATGGACTTTTTTGTTTGACTTGTCAGTTAACATGTAATAAATTTTTGGCATTCTTTTTATAACAATTTATGCATGAGACAGTACTTCAAATTAACAAAAATATTGGCATGTTGTCTAGACATATCTCGCAACAAAAATCAATTAAAAATACATTAAGATATGTTTATACCATAGGAGTTTATGTACCTAAAGATATTGTACAGCTGAATGCTCCGTCAGATATATCAATGTTCGAAAGACTCAAAGGTTCCTTGAAAGAATTTCTCAGCCGACAAATCCTGCCACAGGTTTGTAACATGTTTTAATTCGCAGCTGTGTAAAATATTCAGCATTATATTGAAAATAATTCATTCAAAGATCCATTTAATTTAAAACTTGTTAAATTTATTTCTTATGATAAAATTGCTTATAACGATTGTAAAAAAATAAATATTTAAATAAGCAGTTTTCCGATTACAATGATTAGTTCAATCTCATTTCTATTTTTAACACAAATATTCGCATTACAATAAACTATCATTTCAGTATCCCCCAACGAAGGAATCTACCTCCGAGCGACAAACTGAAGCAAGAGACAAATCAACTATTTACTTTGAAAACCTGCGTTGCGTGATTGCCAAAGAAAACGACGAAAAAGAAGTGTACATAAGTGCTGCGGTGCCGCTGTCGCTAAACTTGTCTACGAGTCAGGACACGAAACAATCAGCGTATCAGATTGACTTCGAGTCGGTTTGGTTGATCCTGCGGCAAGCTATTAGTAGTGAAATTTATGCCAATGCCAAGGCAAAGAAAGAAGGCGTACGAATGTTATACAACGAGCTGATCAGCCTTTACAGCAGTATAAATATTCTTCGTGGTGTGGACTTGAACGGCCGTGCGAAAAAAGTCAACCACCGAATCTTTTGGTTCCTCTCGGAGCTCAGTGAAGTTGGCGTGGAACCCGGGTTGATGACCGTCAGTGAGTTTTTCGAGCTTCGTCTAATTAAAGAACGACTGATCAATCATCTTATTTCCCTGACCAGTCCTGAAACGCAGGATACAACTGTGCTATTTAACGAAATCGATTATGCGATTATTGGTCAGCAGGTGTTGCGCGACGAACTAGTGGTCAAGTTCCTCGAACACCATTTTCGCCACAAAACGTGGCCCAGTACCTTGAAGTTCGAGGACCTGCTATTGAGCGAGGTCGAAGATACTGTCGAAGAAATGCTCGGCTATACAGAGAAGGGACGTGAGATGCTTATTGAGGGCGTCTTCACTAGTGATGTGGAGAATTGGACGATTTCAAAGGACCTGCGCCGGAGAATCAAGATCCATGTATACTTGGCTATTCGGGATAAATTCATGAATGATTTGTTTCCAAGTACGAAGAAAGGAGACTGACACTTGGCTGAAACACAAGATTTCCAGTTGCCAAGTTTGGACAAGAAAGGAAGAGGGAATGTTGAGGAAAGACGCAAGAATGAAAGCAAACATATCGGTGGTAAATAGTAATTTGAATAAACAGTTTTGGGATAAAGGTTTAATTTTTTTCTTTTAGGGTCGAAAAAATGAAAAAATGAAAGTAATTTAATTTAGTTAAATTTATACTTGCATTTATACTTGCATACAAGCCTTATGAGCCTTTGTTTTCACTGTCCCTTCCAAGCCATCACATGGCCTTATACCTTATGTTGTAACAAAAAAGTGCCATTCTGCTTTAATTTGAAAGTCGTTTTGAAATCAACAAATTATAATTTATATAATTTATATAATTATAATTTATAATTCAGTCAACATAAAATATGTAAATAAATAAATTTTCAGTTCATGTTAATTAACATATATTTTGTATTATTTAAATTGACGTTGCGAACGATGTCATAGCGCGCTAAACAATGAGCAGCGCAACAAAAAAGCGCTACAAAATTGTAACTAAATTCAACCCGGTATTTTTCTTAACGGATTTTAAATCCTAATTAAAATAATTTTTTAATTTTATTTTACAATAAAAATTAATAAAAAGTTTATTATATAACTTTTTGCAATCATAGTAAAAGTTGTGCAATTGGCTTTAAACTGAGCCCCGTTAGTTTCCGAGATATTGAAAAAAAATTGGAATATTAATAATTTATAATTTTTTTTTAATATTTTACCCACTTGATATCACATGGAGTAGCTATCAAATAAGCATAAATTCAGTTAAATTAAATTACTTCTCTTTTTTTCCCATAGAGTTCTACGAATTTTGACTTTTAAATCTTTGTTTGTTTGTTTTATAAGTAATCGTTGTGAGCGAGTCATTGTCAGATTATATGTTTACTGGGCTCAGTTTCCTCTTTAGTACCATTAAAGTCATGAGAAAATAATCAAGAGAAATGTAGCTGTTATAAAGTTAATTTGCTTGTATTTGGGATAAGTCATAAGTTTTGAGGTAATTCTTTAGTTACACTATGTTGAAAACATTCATGTTCGTTCAGTAATTTATGGTTTGTTTCTTATTATCTAAAGTATGTTTGTCGAATCTTTAAAAGTGATCACTGTGGTTTGTACACAGAAATCAATATGCCTGTTTTTATGAATGAAAGAGTTTAAAGAATTAGCTTAAAGAATTAGCTTAACAGCATCGTTTTCATTTTCAAAAGGAAAAGTTATAAAAATGGTACATTTTACTTTTCTAAAGACAAGCTTAGATGATTTCTCATGGTTTTAAAACGTGAAGTGTTTTCAAACAACACAATATTGAGACACTCGTTTTTCAATTAATTTTGTTAAAGATTTATTTTTACAAAAATATTAGAAACGAAAAAAAATGTATTTGAAGTTTTCAATAATTATTATTAGTAAAATAAAAATAGGTTTCTATCTTCTATACTGTATATAACAGAAAGAAGAAGATCAATTTTCGTTTTAATAAGTATCAATTAGTTTTCGTTTATTGAGATGCCATATAAATTTCCAGTTTGATGAAAATTTATTGAAACCAATTGCACCATTAAGAAATGCATTTAGAAACCTTTTTTAAAATTTTTGTTTTATGGAATTATATTTTTTTAATACAAAAATTCTTGAGATTCTATTAGCATGCAGAAAGTATGGACCTTTTACTACGACAAAAATATTATATAATTTTTTTTAGTCATTACTATAAGCAACGCTGTTAGAAATATTTAATCCATGTGATTGTGATCATTGTTGGTTGTCTTGGCATTGTGAATTTTAACGC